>JAQFYC010000331.1:0-62842 GCA_034694165.1 Tomocerus mixtus
GGGGAGGAGCTTACGTAATTTCTTACGTTTACGTTCTACGTTTACGTTCTACGTAGTTTGCACAAACTGCCTATTAATAATATCTACACGATTCATATGCTATTTGATGCTTATATGGGTCGCTCAACTACCTGTTATAGCATATAACAGAACTTTCCCTCTTATTACCACTTGATATATAACTTTCCCAATTCCCAATTCCCTCCCTAAAAAATGAACCATCCCAAACGGGAAAGTTGGGAATGTTCCCAGGTGGGACTATTCCACCCGAAACCTTGGTGCAGAGTGCAGGGTATGTAAATGGTAGTAGTGTAGGGATGTTAGCCGTATGGTATAGGTAGTAATACTACCATACTTAATAGTATCATTTTTGGTATTTTACCCTACTGTTTTGCTTGTTGGTTTAGTTAACAGTGGGATATTTTATGATGATTGGAGATATGATATGATGATGATGTGAGATGTGACGGTCCTGACGGTCGAGGCTAAAGAAAAATAGAAATGCTTTCTGCCCTGTCAACGGATTTTGTCTTTCATTTGCTTAAAGAAAAAGGAATGATAGTTCTCTAATCGTAAGCATGTAAGTTATGCGTTTTCTATCTACCATATTATTATTATATCTTGAAACTGATAATATTATTAGCTGAATGCTAGAACACAGTCTCTCTATAGTCTCAATGCAATGAATTGAATTGGCAGCTGTCCCGCTGTCTACTTCACCGTTTTATTTTATGAATTTCATTGAGTTACTATGGATTGACTTAGCAAATACGAAATAATTTATCACTTTTCAATTGGGACTACACAACAAAAGTCACATAGGGCTAGATTGCTGGATGCACTATTTATCATGCAAATGTCATTTTTGTACTCGCATCAACAAAACTACCTCAGTAGTACATATTGTATTATGTTTAAAATACCATGTCTTGTTTTAGTTTACTGTGTTGCGTTTACTGGTGGGAAATATTCGTATTTAATCATTATATTATGCATAAGTATTTAGGTACTTCATTCATCTACCGTTTTGTGACCTGTCTGTCTCGTTCGTTTAATGATAAGAGATGTAGAAGAATATTATAATGATCAATCTCTGCCCTATCACTGTAATAATTAAAGTTGACTAAAGACTTTCCGCTCTGCACGTTACCTCCTCCGGGACATCAGACAGCAGAGGTCCATATTCACCTAAATGATTAAGAGTTTATTGTAAACGTTTATATACGGTAACAGATTCGTAGTATATTGCATATACGTAATACCATTTAACAGTTTTTATTCAGTTATGGGTATGTAGTATAATTTCTATAGCATTATAGTTTTAAATTCTAAGTTTCTTTTTTGAAATTGGGTATCAAAATTTAAAATTAAATTATAATAGTAAAATTAAATTGGCTATAGTTTTATTTACAACCATTTATGAAAATTTTAGAATTATATTTTTTTGGCAATTAAGGGAGTTTAAAATGTAAAATTCTAAAGTGAATTTGTCGGAAAATGAAAATGTGGTTTGGCAACCACATCCAATTATGAAAATTTGGGATTTTGACTGTCTGCATCCATTGTGTCCCATTCAGCAAATAACCCAATTATAATTGATATACAAACATTACACCACTCTAAATGCAATGGATAATAGGCAATGGTATATTTGCCACATTAGTACGACATGGTAGTGTTTACGCACAAAAGGCATTACATTATCATATATACAATTCCCTAGAAATATTTTATAGATACACTTATTCATTATTAACTCACTGAATTAAACTGAACCAGATTCACACAGGTTACCGTAAAGCTTCTAATTGTGGGGGACCTTTCATCTCAGTCTCGATAAACGCCAAACGCGAATACGAATAAACTGTTTTAGTAAGCCTTTACTAATTAAGTACCTATTTTTTTCCAAACCATCTTGCATTCAAAATATCAAACGGATATCTCATTATTCTCATTATACTGTACGTATATAACTATGCACCGTAAATGTAACATACCTCCTGAGTGCTACCAGTAACAATTTTCCCAAAATTCTATAAAAAGTCAGGAAATATATTATTTGCAAATATATTAACAACCAAATATTAATGTTCAATCTTAAAAGCTTCATTTGTAGGCTTATGGTACGAAGTACGAATTGTCTTGTCGATTACCTGCTTAATTGCATACCATTGTATTATGCATACATGTATGTATATATTTATATATTGTATACTACAGATATATTAGAATCATAAACCTTTACATACTATATAGGTTAGGTAAACAACAATATTTGTTTGTGTACAGTCCATATAATAATATTATTGCTGCTTTATGTATCGTTGCTTTGTAGTCTTTTAGAGAATCTGAACTACTTATTAGATAAACACAATACCTGAATGTAATTGCCAAATTATATCTAAATTCCAAGAACTAATAATTTAAAGTTAGTTATGGTCTCAGAAGTAATTCTGTATCTTTTCACGTCATTGAGCTGATCCATTCGGGTAATCGTTGTATTTTATTTCATTGTATTGTCTGCAAACAAATGATTTGTATTACACTTACGATAGCTAGAATCTTTTATATTACATCTTGCACTAAGGTATAGATATGTCTGCTTTCGTAGTTGATGTATAAATACATTGTTTATTAGATATTACACCACATAACTGATGGTGAATGAGATAAAGTGACATCATGGAGGTAGAAATGAATTGAAATATGAAACGAAAAAGCCAAAAGCTGAATGACCGCCTATCATCAGCTAAATAACTGTGATAAGTGGTATGTAAGGCAGTCATTCATTCCTGCTATTTATTATATCTAAGTGAAAGTCGATCCGCCGATGACGAAATCATCAGACTTGCCCCACAATGTAATGAACAATGTGTTTACATATTTAGCTAGGTACCTAACATACACTTTTGTAGTTGTCATGTAAATTTATACGTGCATACAACATCAAACTTGTAAATGTCTTGAGAATTAAATTAAGATGTCAAACCATATTACATGTAAACTTAATGTCCTGTATTATTTCAACAGAGTAGGTAGTTTAGAGTACCCTGTACTTATCAGTAAATTGTCATGTTGGTAATTTGAAAGAAAAGAGTTCATAAAATCTCTGAGCAACCCTTGCATAATGTTAGAATTTATTTTGCGATGCGTCTACTACTGGTGTATGGTACTATTTGTATTATGGATATATCAGGTTTAATTCATGGTAACACGTATGTGTGAGATACTCAATATTTAAGTAATTTCTATAAGTACTAATTATTAATTGAGCCATATTCGCCAGACGTAAATTTTCTTCAAAATATGATAAAAAATATTATTATGTTGCATTGGCACTGAACTTAAACCCTTGAATTGTGTTAGGGCTATTTAGCAAAATCTTACCTTATGCATTAAATACGGTTTACTAGCGTATGACTATGTAAATTTACAGATAAAATAACGATGGCATAGATAAAGACATTTCTAAAATATTACTTTTCTAAAAATTGCAAAAAAGGCTTAGTATTCTTTTCAAAGGCAAACACCCAGATAAACTTGTTGAACTTACAGATTTTTCCCAGATAATAAAGATTTTAGAAGTAAGGTGAATCGGGAAATAAACACTCATCTTTGGGATGCTTTATGTGCGTATACTCCCTAAAGGAGATGTTGTAAATCTAGTTAGTCTTGCTGCTCCTAACAATTAAATATTTTATCAATGAATCATAATTGCTTGGAGTGGTACAATTACTAATTGTAAAGTTATTGAATTTTATTGATTTGTATTGACTAAAATTGCCTGTTAAGCAATTTGCAAATATTTTGAATCAATAAATAAAAACGTTACAGGATTTTTACATATAATTTTAGATATCCATATCCTCATAAATAATATATTTATGGTAAGGTTCGCTAAGTAATTGAATTGCGAAAGGAGTGCATTAGCAGTTACTAGGAATGGAAACTTAAAATGAATTAATAATAAATTATCATTGCTAATATCTGTAGCATTTATTGTGTATTATAAACATGTCACTTAACAATGCAGCAATGGATCTGTGAGGTTGTCGTTGTCCGCTACCCAATAATGAGTTAATTGTGTTGTGATTTGCGATTCTAGTTTGTAAATCGACATTAAGTGTTCGCTTGGATTTATGTTCATTGCATTTTGCATAATTACTTATCTACATATCAGTAATATGTAAAAACAACAAGTAAATAGGCATGTGGCATGCGGTACATGTGTAGTTACCAAATGAATGCCAATGAATGGATTTATGAAGTCAAGGATGCATATAAAATCTGTTTCTCCATTCAACACAAGCGAAATAACTTAAAATATGTGAACGATAATGCTATCCCATTTATTAGCTATTGTATTTCAATTACATTTTCCTACTTAGTTGTGTTACACCCCCAGATAAAAAAATAAAGCATTATGCCAATAATTTCCATTTTATTCCCAAGGTATAATTTTTACTACTTCCACGATAAGTAACTATCTATTTTACCATATAATTGTGTTTCATGCACTTAATATTTCCAAGTTAGCAATGCAATAATGGAAACTTATCCCTGGCTCTAGGATATAGCACAATACAAGTTATGTATTAGAGAAGAGTTGAGTTACCTACTACTGAATAGCAATACATGTTGTAAGCAGAGAGCACAAACAGGGAAAAGTGCGATTTTTGGTTTTTTTAACAGAAATAAAAATGTTTACTACTACAGAATTAAAATTCTTAATAATATATTTTTGCTTATTTGACAAAATTGCATCTTATTTAGATCCTAATTTACTACTACGTCAAATAGTTTTCATATTTATTAACTAAATATTTTTTAAAGTGTACAAATTTGGTTAACATTAATCAATAAACAGTTTCATTGTAAGCTAAATCAACAAAACCAGAAATTAATGTCAATATACACTTTATATCCTGACTAGCATTTTTTTGAAAGAAGGATTTAGCATTGGGACATCTAGTCGGTAGGGTATAAGTGTGCCTACGACATATGTATTATAGGTAACTGGCATTACAGTATTGAATTCCTTATGTCATATCCTATTAGTGCAAAACACATGGCACCTATGCAATATATAACAAGCAAATGACTACCAATAAGTTGTATCTGGATACCCTACCCATTTTATTTTTACAATTATGGTCTTTACCAATCGCCTTTGAACTTATTTTGCAGATAGTTTTCAAAGATATCTTCCTCAGCTAGCCAGTTCGCTAACTAATCGTGTCACGACACCACATTAGTACATAGTGAGAAAGATTAAATGGATGATAACACTTGTCGCACTTTTCTATACATGGGCTGCTGATTTAGCTGTTGGCTTGGATTCCCAACAATCAGCTCTTTCCTCTATTCTCTTCTATAGACATCCTATACTACATACTAAATACATTACCTATTAGGAGATACAGATAATAAATATTTTGTTAAGATACCTATTAAAGGCCTATCCCACAGTACATTACAATAAAATGTTTAAATTCTAATATTACAGTATTGGTATAGAACAGATTCATTCAACTAAATAGATCTGTTCTCTCTCTCTAATGTACATAAATACATACTTACATAGCTTACTGCGTGAATCACAAATTACTACATTACATATTATATACGAGTACAACAGCGTGCCTTGCAATAGCCAGCACACGATAACAAATTAGATAGACAAGGCGAATGAGACAAGTAAGTCCAATCCAATCCTCCAATTTTCTTTCAATGCAAAATGCAATGCATTTTTACACTTGTGGCGTTCTTCTGTTGGATTTGTATTTATATATTTACATGCAGCACTTCCATTTCAATCGAATCCTTTGGCATTTCCCTTTGATTTGATTCTATTTATTGTAATGTGGATGTGAGCGAGTGAATGTGAACGTATTTATTATTACCATTACTATTACTGCTGGCATAAGTGTGACCAGACCAAGAGAGAGAACTCAACATCCACACACATGCACATCAATAAAGTTTACTTTCAATTCAAAAGAGTCTCATTAATATTGCCATGGAATGGACTGGGTTGGTCAGTCAAGTCTCTCAGGCATGGCTTCACTTCGTATATTGTAAGAAATGTAATTAGCAGATATAATAAATTGAGAAGCTCTTCCCTCTTTGTCTATTAACGACAAGTCACCATTTAGGAAAGAGAGTAGCTGTCATGTCAACTTCACCTCACCTCACAGCCACAGTTATAAACTATTTTCTTTAAATCATTACGTTACTAGATCTGTTCTCACGTGTGCCGCGCTCATTTATTTCCTTTGCAATAAATATTACGTGAGGCTGGAGCAATCGTTTAACTAACGATCATGTAGAATGCAGAATGTTGAACTACCACAAATATCGTTTAATGTTTTAATGCACCATTGTTTAATGGGAGACTTACTTATTGACTTGTTTCTCCATAGCAATTACAGTCTAAAAGAACTTGTAATAAGAAGAAGAAAGCTTGTCATCAATGCTGCACGTATAGTTGAAGCAAAAAGCTACGAGACCTCGTACGCAGTTGTATATCTCGTTTAGTGGCCGAGAAATATTTTATTGGTATTTTTATCTATAGACTTTTTATAATATTGTCATTTCTAGACATCGACAACGTCAAGAGCAGAAAGAAAATGTTTAGGTTCATATTGCTACTCTCTAAAGAGGACAATTTAACAGGGAAAGAAAATGAGATCTTATTCAAATGAAAAGTAGAGCAATTTTTGCTTCTCTGTTACGGGAGCGTGGTATGCTAAAGTAGATAGAATTATGTCAGACACAGCGTTGGCAAATAAATAGGATGTAGAATTTTTTAAACGTTAGTATTTTTAATGTCAACTGGCAAATTATTTGAAAATTTTGTAAAGTAAAATGATACCATTAGGTACGAGTAAAGTTTCTATTTATAATTTTGGTTCTCAGGAATAAAAATTTATTTGACATCTAAAACGATATGTACGTATTTAAGCCACACAAAGAAGATTAAAATGAATGTAAAAAATATATTTAATAAGTTGGTAAATTATTATAATACTTTACAAGTATTCTTGTTTTTTCGAGTCTCCTGGTACATCCGAATCTCGGTTTAGTTATTAATATACCCCATGAGCTAAGAGTTAAATACACATGGAATTAAAAACTATTATAAAGTATAAATCAGTTGTATATTATGGCTTGGCGTTTCTTAGTTTTCCTGTCTCACTTGTCAGTATCAGCAAGCTCAGAATGGGCATCAAAAACATTGTGTATAACTATATACTATTTCTATTTCTAATAAGTATTCTGTGTATTGTAAAATTCATGGTGAGTTTGTTTGCATTGGTTTGACATAAGAAAAAAGTTGACTTATTATTTATATCATAGTCAGTGTTACAGCAACAGAGGAGTAACAGAGCATAAAACCACGATCTCTCATAAATAAGATGCCAAGCCGTTTACTAATTAGGTGCAGAAAGAGTAAGAAGATTTTCTTGCCTCTTGCCTTCTTCTTATTTATTTAATTCACGTTGCAAACAATTCAGTTACGCATTGGCATTAAGGTTATCAAACTGTATTACAATAGTAACTTAATTATGGTACAGATAGGCATACTTTACAAATATCTGTTCAGAAAACAAATAGCAGAAGTAAACTAGGTAGCATTTAGATATAAGATCACTGAATATAAGAAACAACAAAAGTAGTAACAAATGGACAACTTTTTTCCTGCTTCAACTATTCTGTATCAAAATGACACACTGCCCATAAACATTGTCCTTCACAAGATCACAAGTGGCTACTTACGTAAACTCAAGTTGCTACTCACTGAGATTCACACAGTCGAGTTGGTTCTTGCATCTGGAACGAGTGTAAAAATGTTCTCAGATTAGATTAACATGCTGATGAATTGCGCAAGTAAAATTGGGACCTAATAATTATAGGAGAAAATTTCTAAACGAGAGTAACAAACATGTTTTTAATATATCTTTTACATGCCTTAACCGTAGCCTTCAGATAAGCCAATGCATTTAAAATTTATACTCATTATATCACAAGTATGTAATTTTTATTATTTAAGAGAATTTTCCTATACTAAATACATCTCTTACGAGTAACAAGAGTGCAATCCCTACAATTATTTTAAAAATTAGCCAAGCTCTCATTAAACAAATTGGAACAAGAAACATGTACAAAATCTCATTACTCGTTCCAGTCAACATAAATCTTAAAGAACATTTCTGCGACGGTTAGCAAGTCATTTAACACTGTTAAAATCCATTTAACAAGCAAACAGGCTCTTGTTATTATTCTTAGATCATCAGGGTGGAAAACTAACGAAAAAATGCGCTTTTTATTATTTTTCTAGGATTTGTTGCGTTGATCTGCTCATAAAACCGAAATAACTTGTTTTAATAAGGCATAGAGTAAAAGCATTTCGTTGCCTATTCTTTTATTGCCAAATATAACCACGATGACAACTGCGATAACGATTATCAATACTTCAGTTGTACCATTTCACTCTCTTTTTCTGAGATAATAATTATATTGTTGCACTTAATATTTAATAGCACTTGGAATAATGTTTCTGGATTTAGTGTTCGGCTATTAAATACCTAAACTGACACAATACCTACTTATTATTTTATAGTCATAGCCTTTTTACCTAAAGAGGATTCTTTTCCACTTCAAATTCAGTCAGAATCTACTCATAACACTATGGAAGTAGAAGTAATGCTATGTAAATAACTCCGCCACACTCATATCAAAAATACTGATAATAGGAAAAGTTGTAGATGTTGTGGGAACCACATTATTTTGTCAAAGAGGGCCTAAGAACCTGAGTAGAGTACCGGTTTTTATTAACAACCGCTCTTAATGATAATAATTAATTATCTTTACAACAAACCAGAGTCAGGGTTAGATAGTTGCCTTCTTAAAATTAAAATGCATTCTACATAAAAATCATAAGTAGGGCAAAAACGATTATATGAGTTACTGTAGAAATTAATTTTGTAACACGTTGAAAGAAAGATTTACTTAATTATGCAGTTATTAACGATATAAAATTAAATGTTACTTTATTCCATTGTCAATCGATTGTAGCTCTTAATCGGGTACCTATAACTTTTTTGAATTAAATATTTGCTGATTATATTTAGACCAGCTTATATTTTGTTGACGTACTTAGATTATGCAAATTAAAATAAACTGGTTGCATAAATTAAGAAAGTACCTACTCACTTTTTATAGACTTGGTTTTTTCGTCTGTGCATCCTCGCACATGGTGCTCTCTCACTAATCTAAGTAACAGGGTACATGTACATTTCCATTCCCCACATTATCGTATATAAGTATGTGTGCTGTGGCGAGTAGAGCATCTCGTTTCATCACGTAATCAAATCATCATCATCAGTCGTCTTAATCGCATGTATGTAGAATAGGACTGGGACCAGACCTGGAATGTAATGGTGACTCAACTCAATTCACATGAGATCTCGTTCCGTTCTCCATCAGTTCCATAAGAATTACGACGTACGGAACACATTCTAATTAAGCCAAGGACGTTTGGTTGCTTCCGACACGATTGACGGGCAACATTTTTTCTAGGTTTTTTATCTTTCGCCACTCTATTGTGTGCCATTATTATATTCTTTTAGCTTTAATCTCAAATGAAACCAGATCAGTCTGCGACGGAATCGAAAGTCATTCTTCTGACTCTGATTGTGCTTACCCATCCCGCTCCACACCGGCACCACAGCTTTTGAGGTTCTATAATTCTTGACAATTGAGTGCCAAACTATTTATACGAGAAAAAGTCGATAAAAAAGAATTCTAAATCAGTACTTGTATGGTTTCCCTTGAAGAATAATAATGTGTATACATACAAATAGTAGTTTCTTTTATATAGTGGTACAGATTCCAGAATACAAACATATCCTCCATAATACTACTTACCATACCACATCCCTGCAGTAAGCACCTACATTATAGAAAGATGTTTGTATTTTGTATTAGTATACTAGATAGCAAAGAAATACCCACCGAACTAGATATAATACGTGCAGTCATGATGTGGTTTTATTTGCGACGAGAGAAATAACATGTAAACCGCATTATTTTATTTTTCTTAATTCTTCTTTTATGAACGCATCAATCTGGAGTCTTGAATACGAGAGTTATTTATTTCACCTTTCTTTGCTCGCACAATTGTTATATATCTGTAGCTTCATGGTATAAATAACTTACAGGGTCTCTCTTCTCTCTTTGACAAAGTAATTTACTGGGTATATTGAAAAATACATTAGCTAAATCCATGCTGCTTTTAGCATTCTAAGTTTTAATTAGCTCAATCGCTCCAGGTACCTACCTATGTAAGTAGAAATAAATTATTAGTCATTTATACTTTGCCTTGGAACGCTTCCGTTATTAATAAAGAAAAAATAGTAAATTTAATAAGATTTATAAACAAGATTTTATATCTTTATTGTCGCCTTTTGAGTGATAGAATAAGTGCCCTGAGTAATGTACCTATTTAATAAATAACGACCAATAAAAGTAAACTTAATTACATCTTCTGTCTACAGATATGTAGTATACCCTGTAGATTGTACATAATATATAAAAGTAAGGGGAATAATACAGATTAGGCTTCCAGAGAGAAATTACTACGATTCGGTAAGAGTCTAGAATAGTAGGTGAACTCCGGAGATACAATGTAATATTTTATTAGAATGTTGATTCTCCACTATCGTCCTATTAATCTTGTTATATTATCCAGTTTTGGATTTACTCCAAAACGAGAAATAAAATGTCTCTAAAGTGTCCGTTCTGGTGCAATAAGTACACCTACATAACTTAGCACACTCATTTTTCTCATTCCATTATTTACTTGTCCATAGATTTATTATTATTAACTTTAGACATTTATAACCTCACTTTTAGAGCTCGTCTTGTATTTTATTACTAGAATGTACCTAGTGCCTATCTACTTCTAAGAGAAGAATCATTTCAATTATATTATAGGAACTTAATCTGTTAGCGATAAGTATTTTATTAGTATAAGTGGATAGTGGATACGTGTAAGTGTAGCTTAGTAAATGAGTTCTGTAACCAGTTGAGCCCACAGCTCACCTTTTGCTAATTTACCAGCAACAAATCCTTTGAGTAAGTGAGTTAGTGCAGATTCGTAAGATCGTAGATACCTTAGACTTAGACACATTTGCACTGCAGCCGTTGCTAATTGTACCATTGAATAATAAAATAATTGATAACGACTATGTAACCTATAATTACAGCTTCATAATTTCCTGCCTTGTCTCCCTACTTACTTTATGTAGGCAATTGTGCTTAAGTGGGAGCAGAAGCATTTGTGGGTGGATTGGTATGTTTATGTAATAATAATTTCTAGTTACCTCTCCAGTATTGGCACTAAATTATTAATTATATTTCTAATAATGTAGGCAGATATTTTGATACTAATTGTAATTTGCTTTACTATTTTTACCTGTAATATTTATGTCTAAAGATTTAAGATTACCATTCTTATAATAAATGCACTATTACCATTATTATGCTGTGAATTATACTAAATATTAGAATTGCCTTATTTTATGTTTAGAAATAACGTGTATTCACAGATTCCAAAATTAATAAAAGATAATATGCAAAAACGAATTTTATTGCATAGTAAATAATAAGCTTACGTCTCAAGTAATAATAAAATTCTATCCAGTTTTGCTAACGAGGGAGCAGGAACTCCTGCAACGGTACCTATTTATGAGCTATTAAAGATGAACGGAAGTATTCTGCGTTTATTAAAATAGTTAATTGACCTTGAATTACTTGTGAATAGTGAATGATAAATCACATTATTGGGATTTGTATTGAATAAGTTGTTATTTGCATGTATGAGTGTAGCATTATACTAATTATACATATTATTGTGTCTGCTTCCCTTTGCAACAATTAGCGTTGAATATTGTGCCGTGTGCCTGTCTTTATCTCTCACTACTTTAAGTTGCTACGCATTTTTCTGATTAGATAATAAGTGCAATAAGCATCACCTGGCCATAGTATCAGAAATCAGACGTAAGTTTACTTATTACAAAGAATTCCTTAGATTTTGTTCTCGTGCACTGCTAGATATGTAATTCAACAATTCAGCATTATTATCTACAATCGAGGTAGATGTGGAGTGGTGTAAGCAAGGTAATCTAATAGGTATCTAACGCAGGTAAATAATATGTCTTAGTTTTTTCAGTGATGCACTTACTCGACTCTGAGAATACAAACAAATTAATCTTTCGTGATCTTAAATGTGTATTACCTGCTAGACCAACTGGTTACATGGGTAACCTTATCTTACCTAATACCTACCCTCCATTATACAAGTTGATATCATTCAATAATGTACATAGATAAACAGCTTTTTCTTTCGCTAACAACCCCATACCTACCAATTGCAACGAAATGGAAAAAAGGAGCACATAAAAAATCAACAGAGCCTTATTATATTCAAAGTACTTTTAAGTAAACGTCTGCACTCTGGATGAGCATATACACTCATACTTACTTACTACTTACCTACTCATCGTAATGCTTGAGTAACCACAATCAGTCGGCAGGCAAATTAAAAACTACACATTTGATACATAGTAGCTTGTTGTACTTTAATATGATCTGGAGATGGGAACGAATTTCAACATTTATAATTTACCTCTAACTAAGTTGAAGAACGTTAATCTTCCAAAATTCTAAAGAATAAATTAATAAAAGAATTGAAAATTCTTGAAACTTGAATGTCATGTTAAAAATTATGTTAAATAAATTCAGCATCATGTACTAGTATACGTATTGGAAGGTCAGAGGTATGTGAGATCGATCTTTAATATAAGATCATGATACTGATGCGATGAGATTAATACTCGTATTATCAGTTTAATAAATAAATTCGGATTTTGTGGTCTGACTTACAAATATTATAAATATGATTTGGGCTTAATATTGTACAAATCAACTCATAGTCAGTACAGTATTAAAAGAAATGTACACTACTGTACATTCTACATAATATGGATAAATTACATAAATAGCTACTGAGTCTCAGTCTCAACGCTGGTAGGTTAATCTGCATCCTCACTTTTGTAACCTTTTTGCAAGAGTAGGATAAAAAGACTAAAAATTCACGCTTACTCAGCACAACATTAGGAGAATGTTATTGTATTTTTAATTTGTATATCTGATGCAACTTTATCTAATTCTGGCACCTTTCCAACAAAACGAAATGCTTTCATTTCGATCATTTTTCTTATAAATTTTTACCTGCTGATTTACAAGGTAGTCTGTGCCTCATAAACTGGATAATTTGGTGTAGGTATTGAAAGCAAGTAGGTGCCCACGTGTTAAAAGTAATGCTAATTGGAGAAGAGTCAAGTTACCTATCGGCTTCTAGCACACTTTTAACATTTCATAATTTTTGAATTATCTGTAATATTGTAGATTTATTAAATAAAACATGCATTTGCATTCTCTCTGTAGCGTGCAAGGTAAATGAGCTCCTTTACAGCATTTTAATGAAAATAATACACTAGAGGTACATAAATTTAAATTGTTATAAGCATGTTCTTCATTGTACACACGTAATAATGCAGGCAGTTACCCACACTTGAGCAGTTTGCTATTTTATGGTCATAAATACCTTTTTCTGCGTTTGATAACAATAGGCACATAATATATATTTGATACCTACTTTACCAATCATGAAAATAATACATAAAGATTAGTGAGTTAGACGCTTATCTTTAGGAAAATATTAAATTAAAAGTTAAAGTAGGTATCTACTTAATGTGACTATAATTTATAATATAATTGATAATGTATCCGCCAAAATCATGTTGGGATGTACTTCAACACTAAATCAGTTTGAAATGGATTTTATGTTGCATCTGTATGTGTGGCATTAGATTTAATTCCGATTAGAAATTCGGTTCACGCATCAAAGAAGTAATTACCTAAAGGCAGGCAGTATATGTAACAAATACCAAAGCAATGTTCCCTTAAAATAATATTCTCTATACTGTTCATTTACATTCAGTGCAGAATAATGTGACTGTGGGCGATGTGTAAGTAACACTATATTATGAATATGCGAAAAACTTATAAAGAACGATAAAAACACGCCCATTTTTTAATTCTGGCATTTGTCTACCCCAAGTTACCCAAGGAAGTTACGAAATTCAAAAAATTTCGTAAATATATAAGATTCAGATATAATTATTTGTTTACCGTGTTTATTAGGTTACATAGTCTTGCATTTCAAATGTAATAAACGTAAACGGAATAAAGCATAGTACAAGTGCAAGTACAATGCAATACTACTGTACTCAATACAGGCAGATGCTATGCACTATTTGTGTGTACCTATGTATTGTAGTGTAGTAACTATAATTAATTAGTTTCTCACAATACATGAGGGTACTTTCTTTCTGATGAGTTGAGAACACAAAACCTATAATTTGAATTTGGTTTTATGGGGATCGTGCTTACAAGCTTGACCTTAAAGAGCTACCCCGATACAACAAATTGTATATAGCTAAATAAGTAATAGAAATAAAACACCGAAAAACAAAGCATCTTGAGAAACTTTATCGTTCTGTTCATCGCTAGTCAATTTAAGCTACCTCCTAGGTTGCACTTGTTTAATACCCTACTCAACGTGCTCGGAATTAGATTGTCTATTATTTTTCATTATAGTGATGATTTGTAATAAGATTATTTTCAGAAATGATTAATACTTGAGAAAACACTGCCTGTTAATCCTTTTTCCATTGAATTTAGGAATCACCTTTAGATCTTCGTGCGATGCTTCCGATCCAAGTCATGTCATATATTTAGATATATGTAAATTGAAAATTGAATTACTTAACAAATTGCTATTTTTTGAATATGACTTAACATTATAAGAATGAGATACCGTTTCTCCTGTACATACTACTGTATACACATACTGAACAGTAGTGTGTGATAGTATTTAAGACAATTCGTGATTGTATTAGATGAGTATCCTTTTTACCAACATAGAGATATAAAATATAAAGTTTTACTTTTGCCCCACACAATATAAACGTCATGGAATGGAATACCTATATTGTTAGGAGTTACATCACATATATTATATTGTAGGTCCACTATATTACAATTTAGTTGGGTTTTGAACAAACTGAACTATTAAATCTTTCTTGGAATTGCTCATAATTTTTTTTAACGTCAATACATAGTTCCTAGAAAGTAAATACAGGGATCTAATTCGTATTTATACAACACTCATAAAAGTAATAGTGGGGTAGTAACTATTTATTAGCTAGTGTGTTTGAGTAGATTCTCTCATGACTTTGTTATATAAAATGCAATGCCTTACCAGGTAGCTTTATCACAGCTTAAAATTAAACTCCAACACAGGGCAAATCAAATTATCGCATGTGTATCAGGGTATCAGCTATCCTTATTTTTTGATAACTGTAAGTTTTTACCTAATGATTAAACCTAATATGTATACTAAAGTACAGTGTATAATTTTCAACCAAACAACTAAATAATTAGTATTCTATCTGTAGATAGTGAATTATTTTAGGAATCCATATTTCGTTTCCGATATTTCTATTGTGTGTAAAAGTAAGCACCTAACCATTTTTGTCATAATTTTTGTGATATTTCCCTGTACTTTGTAGCGTATAGTATGTAGGTAAAATGTACTTATCTAATGTAGCTGTATTTGAGAAATATTTCATATAATATACTTAATGCAAAACTCAACAACAATCTTTTTATTGTAAATATGCATGATAACTAAGTATAAAAATATTTTTGCTGTTACATTAGGCGCATCATGTCATGCCCAATCTCCTATATCTACCGTGACTATAATATTTATTATAAAGCTATTAAATGGTAACAAAACTTTGAGGAATATGTAATGATAATGGGGGAATGTCGTGACTTAGGATGTAAACATTATTAAATACAAATTATTGAATGATGGTCAGAGTCATGATTTTAAGCGTAACCTGCCCAGCTATAACACACCGTACTTTATTCCGTTCCGTTATTGTTGCAAAAAGGATAATAAAACTGAGGAAGCGTGTTCCCTACTTTAATTTGGTTTGTTTCCATTTCCCCTTTATTAATTAATTGTGCTGCATGCCCAAAAAGACTGAATATTAAACCATTTGCAAGGGAATTCACATAGTAATAAATAGTAAACGATACGAATATATAATCGTTCTACAAAAGTGCCTTTATTAGGCATATTAATTGTATTACTGTTGCAATCAAAATATTTGGTATTACTATTACATAAACAGCACTACAGGTTTCCACTTAAATAAAAACTGTGAATAATCATATATTATGTTCATTATTGTTTACATAAGTAAAACTGTCAGGAACTCTTGACTCGCTGTCAATTTTAAATGTATGAAGTATGAACGTTGTGCATGTGCATCATGCATACAAATATTTACTTTGGTTCTAAAAAATGGCAGAGTGAACAAACATCTGTAACATTGAAAAGAAGACGAATAAATTTAATTGTTTGTCTTAAGTTTGGATAAAGTCTATTGAGATTTGACAGGAAATACATTGGGGCCTGTGAAATATGCTCACATTAATTGTTCGTTAAAGGTAGCGTAAAAAGCTAGGTAGAGTGCAACTGATAACATTATGCGAGTGTTCAGTAGGAATAATTAAAATTTCTCATCCTTGACGCCAATTTGACGTAGACGAGCTTCCTACACATGTTCACACTGTCAGCGAGTAAAAACAATACAACACCCCCTGCTCATTTTCCCAAACACGGTGTCAATTTACGAGGAGTCGAAAGAAATAAATAATCGCCGCAGCCCCAGCCTGTTGTCACACAATTCTCAAGAAAATTAAATGCCTACTATACACACAAGATATCTCAAATCTCAAGAGAAGTCGGAGGGATGCTGTGCTACTCTTGATTCTCTGTCACATCCAGACTGGTTTCCTTCTTTTGCTCTGATATATGAAATGGAACTGATCATTAGTACAAATGCGACTTAAAAGACTGCTTCTCTTCGTCTCTGTAACATAGCGTAATAAGATAATATCAGTAACATAAATTTTTAAGTAGGGGTATAGTAATTTTCAACTTTATAATCCCTATAAAACGAACAAAGGCTGTCCTCTGCTCAATTATACAAATTCTTTGAGCATGAATACGAAAAATAACAGCATGACAGTATTGATATTGCAAATTGCAAGTACATAAGTAGTATCATATATATATTATATAATTATGTCATAGGCAGAGAGCTTCACAAGGAACAGGGTGCCCTGTATAGGCACGGTTCTATTTGAGTCAATTTTTCGAATTTAAAACTAGAAACCGTAAGTAATTGAAATTCAGGCAGTCGATAGACAACTTTTTTCTGGCTTTGGCTTTAATGGTGTATCTCATAATAAATAATCCTTTCGGACACAGATTATGTATAAAATCTTGATCCGTTAAGAATAAATTAGCCCTAGAATTTTACTAATCAATAGTTTTTATTGAAAATAATATATCAGGAGCAAAAGAGAAAAACTTGCAGGATTGAAAAGTGGCTTATTATGAAGACCTGAAGGCTACTGATCTCAAATTTATTATCCTGATAGCATTTCATTACTCAAGTTGGTTCGATAACATAAATACAAAGGCAACTGCTACATATCATGTTCTGTTACAGTAAATGCTAACAATTGTAAAGTCGAGCATTAAACTTTGTCCGTAAAAGTAAAATAATGGGGACTCCGTGCGTGTTTCCTTGTCTCGAAGATTTTCATTATCTGTTATTTGCAGGGACATGAGTGAGTACGTAAGTATAAGACAGCAGACTTGGCGAACTTGAGATTGAATACTAACTGGGCTAGCAAGGTAGCTTATTTAGATTACTTTAGCTGCAGTATTATTATTTGGATCATTTGTGAATGGAAAATGTAATTTCTGTGCTGTACTGATCTGATTATCTACATATTACAGTAATAATAATAAACATGCCATGCCTACATATTTAACTGATTGATCAGAATGTTTTATGCATAAATATATTATTATTCCAATGATATATTACAATTCCAACTTTTAAGAATGAATACTGAATACAAAACCTATTGCTTCAATGTAGTGTAATATTTATCCATCCAACATAGCAAAAATCAAACTGAGTAGGTAAGTAAAAAATTAGCAAAGTTGCGAACCTCAGTTCATACATACCTAGTATTTAGTTAGGTACTTATCTTTAGTTCGAGTCAGGTAGGTACTTATTACGTATCAGTATGTGTGTGGATAAAGCTTACACGATATATATAGGAATATATATTCAATAGGGATACATGTATGAAGCATATTCTAATTGGTGCAAGTATAAGTATGTAGTACAGATATGATACAAAAAATGATATTATTATTATTATTATTATTATTATGCAAGTTAGGTTAGAAGACTGACAGTCACAGTTACAACAGGATACTAATTGTGAACTGCGTGGTTGGTTACCCCCTGCTTTGAGGACCAATCTTCTTGACTATTCAGGTATTACACTATCCCATCAAAAGATAATATTACATATCTCTACTGTACTACGTATACGAACGTCATACCTAATTCATAGTCATTAATATTCCTTGAATTTTTATTTTAATGCGGATTCCATTCATAACCATATTGTACTTGAACATTATGATCTTTACTTTATACCTTAATCTACGCATGCTAATGTTAATGTTTGATTAGGTTCCAAGTGCAAGTACATTTACTGATTTACTTTATACTTTAATTCCTAATGCACTAGTACTTATGTATATAAATTTTAGTTTGTAACGTAGCATTGGTTTCTAATTGACAATCATACATAGGTATTTAAGAATGGTTGAGCATATTATATCCATGCATTGTACTAATACAAGCAAATACTTATTACTATTAAATTAGTAAGTAAGTTAGCCTTTAAGTATTTCTCTTTTATTCCTGCTTGATAAATACTATGACTATGACTACTTATGGGTAGAGTACAGTTATAACATTTTCAATGCCAAGTCAACAACGCGAAATCATGTAAAACCAAAGCAGGACGCATTGCAGTAATAAAAGATTACATAGGCCAAAGCATAAAATTTAAGAAAAAATTAGCTGTACATAACTTACAACCTTTACTCTATGCATAGTTAGGTATTCCTTATAGGATAATATCCAACACAACAGGGAACATAATAAATAATTAGCGTTTGCCAAGTCAAATAATAAATATATTATGCTCTACATAATATGGATTGCATTCTAGATCTACTTATAATAATACACATGCTTATTTAATAATAATAACCATCTTGCTAATAAGCAATGGATGTAATGCTCTAAGTTCATAGAACATCAACAATATATCCATCCATGCTCCAACAAAACAACTTACAACAATACATGTTACAATAATAAATACAGATACTTAACTCTTTGCATTTATTTATTTCTATCGTAGGGCATAAAGATAGACTGAACAGCAGAGCATGTTTTTCATTCAGTAATAGTTTTCTTAGGGATAGGGATTAGATCGTAAAATATTTGGAAACCTTGCTCAATATAATGAGCACTAAATAGTAACGCTATAATATGCATTGCATACAGAGATGCACACTTATTCTCTATCATTGTCTGTGTATATATTACATATTTATATGTATATGTATTTTATGTGTCTAGATAACAATACCATTAGCATAATATAGCTACTTTATATATTTTACTGCGTTAAAAAGTACTATTGGTTGTATTTATATTTGTAGGCTGAAGAATACTGTGAGTTGAGCTGAATTTTTGAATTAGCATGTTACGGGATTTATTGATATTTGAGTAATTTGATTGTTAAGTTCTGTGTATGTCTTTATTATTCAAACAAACATGCTTCGTTTTTTATGTTGCTGTAAAAATAATCGTAAATGTCTAAAAAGGAGTAATATGATCCTAGCTGTTGGATAACGATATAATATAGTGCGAGTGAGCCGAATATATGCTAATTGTGAGCACCTACATATACAGATAATGTTATCATTGGGCTAGCTACATAATAATATTATTTAAAAGGATTCGGATGCTGAGAGGCTTTGACTCCACGCCACAAATTCTATGCAAATCAAATCAACATAATATGACTTTCGGGAGGAATCTTGAATGCAAACCTTGTTCTCTTCTTTAATAATACCAGTACCTGTACCTACGTTTTTTTGTACAACCTAGTCCCTGTATCATTAGCATTAGAGTACATGGTACAGTATACTATACGCTATAACATGGAAAGTCAAGTAAATCGGTAGGTATATGGTTTACGGCAAAATAATATTATAATATTACTTACCTTACCTTTACCTTACCTCTTAATTGTACAAGAGGTATCAGGTGTGTACTTATTTACGTGGACCATCTTTCAACTTACTTATTAGTACATATGCGTTGAATATATAGGTAACGAACATACTTACCTTAAGGTTTAATAGATAAGTAGTGACATGATACATAGAACACGGACTTATTGGTAAATGTTGATAGTTTGATACCTTGAGGAGCTATCTTCCTAATACTACATGCATACCTGCACACTTCTTGTTGTTTTACGTTGTTTATGTGTTTAGTGTAGAATAATAGAGTGGAGGGATAGGGATGCAGATGCAGATGAGACGAGGAGAGTATCCGTATCTTAAGTAAGTGAGGATGAATAAGTTATTCACTTACAATTTACAACAACTCAACAAAGCGAACAGATTAGACCTGACTTTGAATATTTAAGTAAGGTGTCAAGTATTGAAATCCTTATCTTAAGCTGCATAAGCTAGACATGACGAGCCTAGCACGAGTCTTTGATTAGATACTACAAAAACTATTGGTTACTTTGTTATGCTGTTTGCTAAGGATAAGTAAGCATTCCGACTCCGACCCTACGTCCGACTTTGTACATTACATACTTATTATTTTTCTCTTGATACTGACTTCATCTGTTTGTATTATCTGTACATATATAGCTATTATGTTGCGTTACGTGTGTATGTTGTGTTGGGTTATAGTTAGATAGATAGAATCATTTATTTGGCTCCGTCTTACTGTTGTGTTATGTATAAGTCTTCTTTGGCTCTTCACAGTGCATTACGAATACGCACACACTGGCTAATAGTAATTACTATGTGGCGAGTGAAGAAGATCTTTTAATGCAACTCAACATTTCCCTTTAGATACATTTAAAGTAAACAACTTATCAACTTTTTTCAAAAGGCAATTCTTGTTCCGTCTTATCGAACACGTATAGTGTGACTCATCAATCAGCAGACTTGACTTGGGAAACAAATAACAATAAACCATTGTAAACGGGTAAATAAATGGAGGCACAGTTAGATTCATTTGTATAGCTATGTATTGAATCCTGAAAACAGAATTCAAAAAAATTTGAACCGTAAAAAGTTATTAGCGATTTTGCTGGGATCTCAAAATGCCCAGGCAAAAATGGGGTACTGTGAGGCATACTTACTATCTTATTATATTAATTGTTTGCTATGCTATATGTATTCAGCTGTATATTATGCCATGGGACTTTCCATAAGGTTGAGGGGGGAGTAACTATGAATCCCTATCCATCCATGTATATTTCAAATTGACCTAACTCAATGAGCCGTGGACCGATGTTACCCATCTGCAACCCATAGCACTGGCGTATAAAGTTGTTTCACAACTTAATAATAATGTAATAACACGTTTTATAGTCAACACTACGATTTGTTTGCGGCTTTGTTTTCGCAGTTTATGTTTTAATTTGAATGTAGAAAATTAGCATGCACGCTGCAATGAAATAGCTTTACCCGTGTTTCTAATTTTGTGCATGTTTTATTACTTTACGCAAATATTACTACTTACTCTCGCCTGTCTTTAATTCTTAAAATAAATATAGTACTTGTTATCTTGGGTTAACCTTTTGTGCGAGGATAATGTTAGACACTTTGCTTTGCAATATTAATTGGCAATTAGCAGTAAAATACATATAATAGTTAAATGAATATTTTTAATTTTATATTCATGTCATTTTTATTGTTATAGGACAATAGGAAAAATTTATAAAGATGTCACACAAGCTATCAAAGTAAGCTGAATCTAAACAATCTCTTAAGTAGGTAGTTACGGGAGGAGAGACAATTAAAATATTAACAATGCCATGTATGGATTCCAAAGATAAATAAATTTTTAAAATCTAATACTGCCTTTGCTACACTGTAATTTATAAAGAATCTGCAATAAAAATAATTTTACAAAAACTGTAATTTATTTTCCAATTAGTTATGTCAAAAGCATTAAAATAATTGTAATTGAACGTTGCTCTCAACTATTTATAAACATACCTTAGAAAGAAAAAACTATTTACAGAAATTGCCCTATGTAGTATGCACTTCTTAAATTGCATGCTACAATTACATATAATTTTTAATTAGTTTGTATTAAAAAAATATTTATAAAAGATGCATTTTGTATTTATAAAATACGAGAATGGGTATAATATTAGGCTGTGCTGGTATCAATTCTCGCCATGCAAATTATTATGACGAATATGAATAACTCTAAAAGGAAAATCAATTACTCCTGTCAAATATAAGTCTGCATTTGAGTGGTTGAGTGAGCCGCGTTGAGCTGAACTTGACATAATTTTTTGACTCATTTAGGTTACATGGTTTTGAAAACATTGAAGAGGTGGACGTTTCCCCCAGAGATCAGTGAGGATTGTTCACAGACACTTTGGTTGCCAGTAGGAGATATACTGACATTTAATCTATTACATAAAGACTGACAATAAGAACTCATCCCGAAATGCCCTCAGTGTATAAGAATTAAATTATGAATTATATACAAAATCTCATAAAGACTCATTTTGCAATTTTCAAGTTTGCCATTCTTGTTCTTCAATTAGTTGTGCTGGCCAGTCAAATGCAAACCAAGCCAGGCCACACACTCCATGAAGTCTTTACGATCATGATCCTAATACTCTACTTACTATAATACTATATAGTAAGTATATTACATGGTAAGGCACTATAGCCAATTTCTACTGTAAACTGTTTCGTTGTGGTATTGTATCTAGCTGATATTTATTAGCAGCTTTGATAAAATTATGCACGACTATCTAAGCATTTCTGTGTGGCAAGGTTTGTGTTTTCGCTTTTAAAGTGTTGGAGCTGTCTTAGTCATTGCATATTAGCTCTAATTTATAATTCTTTCTCTCAAGTGAGTCTCATGTTCCCTATTTACTTGCTCTCATTAAAGACGCAGGTACCATTTATCTGTTTTCAATGTCAATCAATGCTAACTAATTTAAACACAGTTGCAATACAGATACTATCAAATGTCATAATGATACACCTATAAATTATCCTGTTTCACTAAAATATAGAGTAATTTATTCCACCCAACCCAGTATTACACACAATTCTCCTATCTCTTCCACATTCCACAAATTTTGTTTTGCATACTTCTGAAAGAAACTAAATGCGCTAATGCTAAACTTGTTTCCCATTCATAACAAGCCTTAAATTCCCCATTACCACAAGAAATAAATGAGAATGGATAATAATAATGCTCAGGCTTGTGAATAATTATTCACATGATCCACATGGATCCACAACTAATTATCAATGCTATAGAATTTCTAATATATATTGTAATATTGTACTTGAACATATTTACTCTGTTAGCAGTAGTAATACATTATGTGCAATTAAGCTACAACATGCTAGTAAATATTTCACATATTTTAATATAATATTAAGTATTAGTATTAATACTAACATTACACAGCGTTTTACTACCATAAGTGTGTTTATATATAATTAACGACGCTGCTCTTGCTATATTATGCATATTGCTATTGGTACTTGGTACACGTGGTAATAAATATGATAAGATCATGTATAAACGAGTATAATGCGCAGAAAGTCAAATTATAAATATGAAAACCTTCATTGAGTATGTAAAAGTGTGTGCTAGACTACAGGAAGGCAAATTCTTTGTTTATAAATGAAGAGTTATTGATGATTTTAAGACAAAACTAACCGTAAGCACATTGATTATGTTCGAGTAGTTCCATTGCTTCTGCTAGGCAAAAACTATAGGACTAAATAAGTAGATTACGCATGAAATTATGATATCATTTTCTGTGGCTATTTCATGTTATTCAAGCCAAAGGGCAAAAACACGTGAAGCACAAAAATTACTGTAATGCAAAACACCAAAGATGCAATCAAGAAACTATTGTAGAGATCCAACCAATATTATAATTATGTATATATTAGGTTCCTAGTTCAAGTTTACATATTTTACTATAAATGATATACCAACGTACTCTGTTATGGTTATGGTTAGTTATGATACAATGAATGTATATTATTAGTAATAAATGTAAAGTAAAAGTGTATGCATATCTGATTTCTGTTTTCATATTGGTAGGTCCTTAACCACGAAAAAATCAGCGTAGCCATGAAATGAAAGGAAGACTTTGTGGTATCACAAGAATTTTATTCGTATCAAACAGGCATTGGGTTTAAAAAATCCAAAACATGAAAACACGAAGAAGAAATATGCATTCTCAGTAGATTTGCTCTTTTGCCTTAGATTATATTTGTAGAAATATACCTAAATGCAGATTACCAGTGGCTGCTTGCTCTACTACGATGAAATGGTGCAGTAAATATAATAAAAGATAATAATACAACGTAGTAGTACTTATGGAGACTAATGTGCTACATATTTTATGGATTGGATATCGATGAAATAATAGTATTGAAATAATAAAGAAGCTTTGTAACGTTATCATGGATGATCTTGCCTCGTAGATATGGATAATGTAATAATAATACAATATAAAATAATATGCATACACATAAACTATTTAGGATATTATAGCAACAAATCTCTATGAACATTTACGTACTTGCGTACTTACTTGCTAACTACAGTACACAAGATCAACTTATATTATTATATATTTCTTTAAAGATTGATGCTGTGCTCTAGCTTACATTACGTATTATAAAATACTTAAGTAACATTGCCTGGCCTGCACAAGAAACATTGCGTGTTTCGAGGTGAGGGAATCTGAAAATCTTACGCTGTTAAAGTCTCACCGTCTCCTATGATTTATGCGTCTGTGGAATGTAGTCTTGTTTCTAACAAGGAGCTCAACATACACAACAATAACAACTTACACAACAATGTGATAAATACGATATATTATTTGATAACTAACCCTTATTCCCTACACCAGTATGCAATAAAATATAGGTATAGCGAAATCCTCTTTACAAACTCACAATTACGTAGCAGCAACAATACGCTAACGGTTTCTCCAACAATGCAAACATTTTGCCTCAATTTTAATGAATTTCTGTTTGAAATTAGATCACTAATAATAATATAAAATCTAGAATCTTTCAAAAACTCTGGAAGATCGTGGATATTTCATTGGATTTTTAGTAAGACAACATTTTAACAAACCTTCATCATCAATCATTACTATTTTTCCAAATATTCTTTTCAATAGCATTCAGGTTTCAAGCTTCAAGATTTATTGACGCATTTGCAATTAAAAATTTTCAAAGACACCATTTTAGCTTAACCACCTTGGTATAGTAAAAATTTTCATTTCACCTTTAATTGCTCACAATTAATATACGAAGTAATCCTGGTTTTCAACATCCGTAAAACGAACGTCAACGCAGTAAAAATTTCCATCTTGTCATTGCCTATACTAGATACGGATACAGAAATACAAGTTTTTGGTCCTCCACTTGGATCTCCCTCAGTCAAGTCAAGATGCATAACCTGGAAAAAATTGACAGCCACATTATTCGTAATCGATAAATAAAGATCATGTTCACATGGAGAATTAAAAAATGAAAGCAGATCTAACACGTACACATGTAGTACCTATATAGAGCATAATTCATATGCACGTATTTACATTAGGTTTAGCAGACACTGATACCGGATCTTTCATTAGTTCGATTCCACAACATAATTTGATGTCATTGATAAGGATGGTAGGTAGCAAGGCAGTCCAGTTTTATTTTCCCTCAGGTTTAGGATGTCGTTGTAACTCAATCAGGATGTGACTAATATATTTGTATTTGTCATTGCAAAGGTTAGGATTATCAATTGACCTAAGTACAAATACTACTCGCTACAATTACGCTCATGCAAAGAATACTATTCGAATTGGCAATACCTGTCTGTCTACGTACGCAAATGGGTTATGTCACGTCACTTATATGGCTTATTTTTCTGCTTATGTAAATGAGAAGATAAGATATTATATCGATATATTATAAAACATTCAATATTTAGATATTGTATATGATGACATAAGTGTAATGTAAGTGTTAGGTATGTATATAGGTATATGTTATGTACCTGCTTATATGATCATATTTAATAAAACAGTAATGGCAATTGGCAGGGAAGAAACGTATAATATATTTCATATTTTTTGTCTATAGCAACAAAAAATTGTTTTCATCTGCATTACATTCGTTTACACTAAAATGCGAGTAGCCTTAATGTAGCTACTCAATCTAATCGCAGAGCAGCCAAGTATCAGTAGTAGAGTAGTACTACAGATATACTACGACATAGTTTTGCCCATATAAACGAACTAAACCTGTTAAGCCAATAATGTAAATTAATCTCTAGGTTCTTGTACTGTACTGCTCTGTTTTACATTTGTTCTATAAGAAGGAACTAAATCTACCTACTACGTAAACACAAAGTTCACATGGATTCGTCACATATATTGCATTCCAATTTGTTTTCCATTGAGAGAATGAGAAGTACATTCAGACTGAATTTGTATTTATTCTTGTTGTGGATGTAAAATGTAAATATGTAAATATACATACTGAACTTACATTTATTTGTTGTTCATGTCTTATTGTCCACTGTAAACCATACCTACGCACTTAAGTAATTTTTGACAGCAAAGAGAGTCTATCGCTCGTATTCGTATAGTATTTCGTATTCGTACCAGGATGTATCAGAATCAGAGCTCAGTCAGTAGTTGTGAGTAAGCCTGATATGTTGTTACTTATTTCTAATGCAGAACATATAATCCTTATTAATGATATCGTATGCTTAACTTATATGGCATTGAAAGAAGCTAAGTCCTATTAACGATATGCTTGCGATTGCATAGTTTAGTTAGGCATTTGAGCATTTGCAGAAAGGACGACGAAACAGTAGGTGTAAAGTGTAATGAAATGCTGCCAATGTATTTATGTGCTTACTGTGTGCATAGAAATTGGAACTGAAGCTTCCTTACGTTGAATCTGACACAGCAAAACTAATAAAGTGCTTTGAAGCTTGATCAGCCGTCAGTTATTACGACGACTGCACTTCACTTTTATTTCATTTTCAATGGATTTCTTTGTCTGTCTGAAAACAAATGCTTAAGACTAACAAAAGAATAGAAAAAAACACTCATACATACAATTGTAAATCTTGAGCTACACATGCCTAATATAGATCTCTATAAGGAATACAAAATACATACAGTATGCTAAGTGCATCATAGTACTACTGTAGTTAAGAGCGTCTTGTTGTCTACTGCTATACATATTATGAAGAATGAACGGTCATGTGAGATTTGGAATGAACCTAGTACAAATATTTTTAACTGCCGATTCAAATAATCAACTTTTATATCAATGGATTATTTACATATCTATTTCTGGTAGATAACTAGATATTTCACGTTATAGTTAGAATGTGGTGCACTTGAACTTTAACATAAAACGTAAGTACCAAATCACGACGAAAAGTTGATCTATTATTACAAGAACAAATTCAATATTACAGGTAATTCATACAAAACCATATTGAATAGAATGCTAGTAATTGTCAATAAATGTAGACCTTTCATACACTATTATTTTCTTTTGCTTCTAATAGATAAAAAGGTATATCCATAACGTACACAATAAAAAAGAGGGTTGCTTATTACGAGAATTATCAATCAATCAAATCACCTGTGTAAATACACCAATAAATATTTAGGAAAATTGAAAGATTTTAATAACCATAGCAAGACTATTTACTTATTGTAGGTACATAAAACTATTGTACGACAAGTACACAAGGTACATTTTTATGCTTAAAATTATCTAATCAATTATTTTCGTTCTGAAATATTGTTTGAATAATTGGCTTAATTAATATCATAAAATTTAATTTCCTGTTCATGTTAGTAACATTTAAATTCCTTCTACTGCCTACCTTGCATTGAAGCAAGTTCCTATAAGGATTAATTAGAGCAATGCAGAACATTGAGTTTAATTTATAAAAAGGAGAATTTGTATTAAGAATTACTTTTTATTAATATTGTATGAATATAAAATGATAAATACTAGTCTGTCTGGTAAAATGGAATGTGTATTTGTGGGTGTAACGAATGATTATCTATAGGCATATGGCGAAAAAAGCCCTTCCTTAAGGTAAAGTAGCTTCATTGTACTGGATGATGGGATTAGAAAATGAATTCATGATCATTGAAATGGTATGATAGGTTTAAAGCATTATTTAATTCAACTTGGTTGTTCATGATCTTTTTTTCCGTTGTTGTACATTATTCATGATGATTTGTTTTTCAATAGTACGCCAGAAGTTGAATCTACTCGTGTGAATTGACAAAATCACTACAAGAATATTAGCATAACTATGCACAATTATAATACATACATTGATTGTGAGTAGGTACGCATATTTACATACAATGTAAACCAAAAACAAGAAGCGCAACACTAATAATGAGGGATTCAAACAATGAAATATATTGTTTATCTGTGTTTTTTCATTGTTATAGGTTAGTGTAGTACTCAAGTGTAGTGCTTAGCAACTTTGCACACATTTTATAGCCAAGTTATTTTTATTACGTACACAATATACATAACCCATAAACCTGGATAATATGTCAAAATTAGTAGCTAGTAAAAATTCGTGATGAAAATCCCTGTACTTGTCGGCCACTGTGTGTGCCAAAAAATTGGTCTAAAAATCTTCATTTGTAGTGGCTTCACATTTCAGTTTTTTCATATAGCGTATAGATAGCGAGGCTTTCTGGACAGAATATTTGGCAAGAATGAGGCAGGAAATGTAAATTGGATTGTTCAATTGCTTTGACACTTTCCTTAGCTCACAATATATTTTATTGGACTTATTGGTAGCTATTTATCAAACAAGTGTAAATTAGAGTCAAATTACAGGGAGGAGTATCTAATTATCCTATTGTTCTTACGTACTCTGGAATTCCGCTAAAAATGAATTAGAATTTATCGAGGCTAGCACAAACCACACAGATAGACATTATTAGTGCTTGTGCTAATCGTACGACACATTTTCCCTTATCTGATTCAAAGTCGTTCTGTCCACGTGGCAACTAACTACATTTGTGTGTAGACAACTTCATTAAAACTTACAATACATGTACTTATTTTTTACAACTATCAAATTATAATGTAACGTCTAAATATAGTAACTTAAGTGACCTTTTACATTACATAGCAGTACGCATAGCAAACCAAACATGTTACGTACGTAACTACTATTAACAGGATGTGTGCTAAGTATAGCTAAGATGTAGATGCAGATGAGGTATATCTGCATATATGTTTAACTACATAGTAAAACATAATACTACGTACTTATATAATTTGTACCACTAACTAACTAAAAATTGGATTTTTAAAATTTTAAATATATAGCAGTAGAATTCTAAATTGGATATTAACTAGTATCAAGGAATTCCAGTTTCCTAGTATGCAAATAATAATATTATACTGAAGCCATACTTAGTAAATTGATATGTATGCTATTTCTTTCGATTAGCTATTCTGATTTCATGTACATACATCTGTAGTTGCTTTTGCTCTATATACAGATACCAAAGAAAAATATAGTAACTATTTACCAAGTCAAGTAATTTCAAGAACAGTGTAGTGTATATGTATACGTTACCGTTGCTTGAGATATTATGTAACATCTAGTCTAATAATGTTGTCATAAGTAGCGTAGCTTAGGTATACTCTATTGTTAGTGCATTATGCAATTTTGGTCACAGATAAAGAAAGAACTTCTAGTTTGCTATAGATTTTGTATTAATATCTGTATATTGAAACATCGTTTGGGCATTAAGCGACTTATAAGTATCTTAGGATGTCATGCCATTAAGAAAAAGCGAGTAGTATGCCGTATTATGTTTTTTGTACCTTGAATCTTGAAATTATGACAAAAAAATTTTCACGCATGAAAATAGAACAATAAATTAGTAAGTAGGATCAGTTAGTTCCCATTGGGTTACCGGCCACAATTACTATACGATATTGTATTTATAACTTTTGCGACGCGAATTACTCACTAAACCATAGTCAAATATTTACTTACTTATGCAAATGTAAAATTATTAAATACATGTTTTACATGCAATTCAAATCATAAGATGTCAGAAAATTTTAACCAATCTAATAAGTCTAGGATTACTACATAGTAATAGTAAGTACCTATATAAATTGCTGACTACTACTTTTACGTAGTATTGCCAACAGTACAGGTACAGAGGTACATAGTCCTAAGGAATACTTTTGTACACTTCTTGAATTTCTCCAAATGTGGCACTGTGGTCTGTTCTGCAAGATGCAATATGCATGAGAGCATAATAAATGTGCAACAGGTTACTAATTTCTTTGACATTTCATGCTACATAAATTAATTAATATGCATACTTTTTCCTACTGATGCATTTAGGATAAAATTTTGTAAACTATTCTGTGCCATGCAGGATAAAGTTGTACTGGTTTATATTTTATACAGTGTGCATATGAAGCAATCTTTATTAACGTTATCATACCATTGAAAAAAATTAACACCATTGTAATTTTACTGTATATTTAATAGCAATGGGTTGATTTTACCTTTCCCATCATTAATCTATAACATATTACTCCACCCAGACTGCTGAAAACAAATGTAGGGATTATATTATTATTATTGTACACATTATTATTATTATGATTATTATCGACGTGCACCTGTAGATAGGACTGAGTCAATAAAATATTATGACTTTATTAATTAAAGATCAAAGGTAACGTGTGGTAACTCCCAAAAGCTATGTTATGCAATTTCATTCAAGCGATAAGTAGATTTCTGCGTCTTCATTTTTGTTCCCGTAGATAAAATACTTTTTATTCAAGGTGTTATTATCTCTCTTTCGTTTAGTCATGCAATTAGCGAGAGAACTAGATTATCATTATCAGCTTTGCTATAATAATAATAATAATAATATTATATAAGGCAGCTAAACCTGTGTTTAAAAACTAGTAATTTATTTTAGTTATATGATGGTTCTATTGATGATTTGAGAAAATAAGAAAGTTTTGTTAGCTATTGGAATAGGAACAGAAACAATACACAGTAAAAGTCTGTTAAAAGTTTGAAGCAGCTGCAAATATTTAATTGTCTGTTGAATCTCACTGATCAATATCAGTGATGCCAAATTCAAAAGAGAAGACCTTGTAAATCTTGTAAATTATCTTTTGTTGATGGCCAGCAGGGGAAAAGTCAGGAGACGCATTGCGCAAGGTTGGAAACAATAGGACATGTAATTGTAACTCAATTCATCGTTAGTTTTTTCGCAAAAAACGAAATTGTTATTCTTTCGGAATAGGTACAGTGTTATAGTTATGTGCCATAGAATGGAATGTAATGTGAAGTTCTAAAGGTGTTCTTAAATTTAATGATGTATGCATGTAAGTATATGTAAGTAATGATAATGATGTTCTGAGTACAAAGGAGATTAAATGTATTAGCATTAGTCGTGTTATGCTTTTAAATCTGTTTTCATTAAGATTTGCTCTACCTAAGAAAATAGGATGAAATAAACACAATATTACGTATAGTTATACTTATATTATGTATATTACCAGATTATCTATAGTGCAGAATCTATGAAGATAATGCAAAATTTGCTATTTGACGCCTCTGTGCAAAATAAAAATGAGTTGATGTAGAATTTACTTTTTTGCAATGCTCCACTATCGAAAGTCTGCATCTTTTCTGGCGAATTCAAGCCACAATACAATCGAATTTAGCATTAGATTATGTTATGCACATAATGGAAAGCAAATTACATGGTAATTTATTTCTTTATACAGTGCAGCGGTTTGCAAACGTTTTTAAAATTTTTGATGGGATTGAGATACGAATTTTTTCTTGGTTGCTAATTAATAGGAAGAAACATTCCATTCCACGGGACTATTTACAGCAAAAATATAAAAAAAACTATCCAGTTGCCGTAGGTATTAAGAATAATGTGTGTGCCTTCCTTTTCTTCAAAGCAATTCCTCTTTACACTACATACATACATACATTCTCGTAAACATTGAGCGTAACAATGAGAATGTGACTAAAGTTTCAAGATTAGTTGTTGATATAATAATACGTATTATGTATAAGGAATAAGGAATGCCTCTTTGGTTATCTCCAATGTCGTTAGTAGGTATATCTGTACTTAGGTAAATTTATTTGTGAATGCAGTGCAATGCATTCTTCTATGTAAAATGTAATATTGAGTGTTCTCCTTTGCTTTGTGTTTCTTTGTGTGGAGATCCTCAGGAACAAATCTTTATTTCAATTCTCATCATCGGCAATGCATTCTATGTATTCGTTAAAGGAGCGTAGTAGAGGTGGACGCTAAAGTATATCTTAAACTTTTGATCTTAGCAACTTTGAATTCCGGTATGCTAACAGCATTAGTTTAACTTAACATTCATTTCATTGTGATACAGTAGGTACGTGTAGTATTTAATACATGCATTGCAGTTTGCAATTGTATTGAATGTAAATGGAACTCTTGGTGCATTGTCAGTTCACTGTTTGTTAGTCACTTTGTTAAGATCATGCACACGGCAGAGACGAATAAAAGCTTGACCTTCACGCCTAATTTAAAATTGAGCAGAAAATTTTACTTTATTTTCTCATGTCTGAACATGCTGTGATCTCAACGTCTCAACTGTTTCTCTACCTGTCCTCTGTTTCTGCAGATGCAATTTAACAACATTTTATTCCAGTTGCCTCGCAAGCCTATGTCCTCTCTAGATAAAGTATGTAGGTACCAACATAATAATACACTTTAACAATAAATGCGTTGTTGTAATTCTAATATACATATGTATATGTATATGCTTATACTTACAGGGAAACTTCATACTACGTGAATCCGTGAACTATAAAATTTAATGCACAAAACATTCTGATAGGTACGATTATTGTACTCACAATTTATTTTATTTCCTACTGTAAAATCCATCGGTAGAATATATTAGCCTTGTAATGTACTGTAGTAAGTAGGCATACGCTCAAGATCTAAAATAACTGATTATGGAAGTAAATATTTTTTTTTTGATATGTGATAAAGTATTAAAGCTCCAGCAAAGAGCTTTAACTCCACTAGTGTTACTGGAATAGGGCACAAAAAATTGAATGATGATTGGGAATACCATAATACCTACATATAGATAACACTCCAAAATAATCGCTGCATCAAGTTTATGCATAACTTGAAGATTAAAATTGTATTTAAGCAGTAAGTAGTATTAAATTGCCGTATTTTGTGAAATCTTGAAATTATATTATGAGCACTCTACCACTATCTACCTTTGTTATAAAAATGTCTTTCTTTTACTGGACCGCTTACCTACCCTTTTTAATTAACAATATTAATTATTAACATTGTAGCTTATCTGTTGGACTTCCTACTTAAAAATCTGCGAATACTTAACATAAAACACTTTACGTGTCATTTACAATGTAGATTAGCTACATAACAATACAATATAAATGTCTGTAGGTGCATTTTTTCAAGGTTCTACTACATAAATATCTACAACTTACCTATTTCACATTATTTATATAGAGATTACGTATTATATAAAACTAATTATATTAAATAGTGTATGCTGTAAGTCGACTTTTTATACAACTAGGCATTTAATAACGCTATAATTAAATAAAATGTACGTAGTAAACACTTTTAGAACGTTAGAATCCACGGGAAGTAGGAATGTCGTTTGCTGCATTCTTGTACAAGTTTTAATAATTTATTTTCACCATAAAAGACTTTAAGCACAGGGTGGCCCATAATTAATTGGATCACCTACTATCGGCTGCCAAATCGATCTGTTGCTTAGAAAACAATAGTAGGAAATTCCAGACCTTTATAATGCTTGATGTTATCATATCTCATAATAAAAAATGTTATTTCAACTTAATTGAAGATCATAAATACAATTTCGGTAAAAATAAATTGACAGACTTTCCGAAAAGTATCATTTTTGTAGAGCTTTGTAGGGCATTAAAATTAATTTAATTTAGAGAACGATGAGGTGTATTAAATATTGTCCGTATGAATAACCCTGTAAACGCAATTTCTGTTAAAAGTCAATTTTTACCAGTATCAGGTAATATAAAAAGTGCTATATTCATTTAACATATTTGCACCAAAAGACTCGTTTAATTTCATTCACAATTCGATTTAGCGATGTCCTTTATGAATAAAGATCTACTGTGCGGCAGTGTAATCAAGCACTTAATAATGCAATAAATTGAAGTGTGTATACTTTTTATGAGTACACATTGTCCTATCTACCTTCTGTATGTGCATTTATGAAGTTATGTACATGTTGAAGGTATTTGTATCCTCAAAACGTTTAATTCAATATTGTATGTGCATATTATATTGTAATTGCAATAGAAGATAAAGCTAAGTATGGTAATGCAAACAATTTTATTTCCAATTTTTTTGATAACAACTTTAATTCGTATGCAAATTGTGCATTTAGGTACCTTAGACTACTTTGTTTAAAATTGATAAAACAACATGTGCCGTCGCTTCACCTGGAATCTGGATGTTGATGGCTGCATGACTGACACTGCATAAAAGTGGGTGCAATACTATAACGAGAGCTGTTTGCTTTTGATTACTATTTTACTGTGCATTGCACTACATTTTGGACGACACTCTAGTTCTAGTCCATTTCTGTAATTAAATATGCAAGACGGCCTTCTATGACAGAGATCGTAAATCAGAAAATCTCATCAATCAACTTTTGCTCTCGTTCCTTTAGTTATCTATCTGTTGTAATTGTCTTATCTATATATTTTCCCTCAATTTTCATTAGTGTTGTATAGCTATGCAATTTAAACGAAAATATATTATGACAAAATCACCAGAAGCATAAAAGGACGAATAATTGTACAAATACTGCTCTAATAAACATCAAGCAAGATCGTTGTCGTTGTGTTCAATGCTGTATGCATAATATTTGTTTTCTTTAGGAAATCATATAGATCCACAATATTTATACAATATTTATTATTACACATCTGCATTAGGTATCTTGATTTATGATGGTAAACACTTTTTTAGAACTTACTTGCACAGATGACTATGTAATGCATAGTAAGTAACGTACGGTCATGGTTCTCCTTTTGTCCATGTATAATATTATGTTTCTGTTACTTTATTACACTTGTGAGAGGTTAGTAAGCTATTTAGTACCTCAGATTAATGACACATATACATACCTCTGCAAATTTTGCCCCTATCTAACAAAAGTGAACTATGTATGTACATAGTTAGTTTTAATCATTATTTGCATTCATTATCCTATTATACTGCCATTGGTCATATATATAACTGCTTTATGATTCACTATACCTAAGTACTTTGTTTCCCAACGCTGGCATTGATATACAATAAGGAATGTTGATGTACAATTAAAATAAATATATTTAAAAATAATTATTGCATGTTATTTGCATATCTGCTTACCTTTACCTTCATTTTTCTTTGTCGTATATGAAACATCAATATTTAATACATTATTTATGTTTGCGAAGCATAATAATAATATCATATTTCCCAACGTTGGCCAATACTCATATAGCATCCTCATCAATGAATCTCGCTAGAAAAAACAGATATATTTTGTTTACAAGGATTTGCATGTATAATAATTAACACTGACAATCGCCATTTATGAATGAAGGAAGTATATTAGTAGTCAAGCCAAATATAAGTGCTTCATGTTTTAATTATGGAGGATTGTATTGCATATTAAATATGCAGAGTATTTTTATCATACAGTCTATACAAGGGTAGGCACCTGTATTCTGTATGTATAGGTATTTGTATATTATCCTATTAGTAGGTACTGAGTACATGCTAACACTTTAGATGCGCCATGCATGCAATCAATTGTTAATCAACATAGCTAATCGCCTGTAAGTCAAGAAAATTCAATGAAGTGAAGAAAACCTGAAGTAATTATAACATGTTTGCTTTTCTGTGGATGCCTAATCAAGTCAAGTGGAGTGAAGATGCTCAACGTTTAGTTTAGTTACATAAAACCAAGACAAGACAACAATAAGTAAGTAGTGAGAACCGAAATGCTCTACTGACAATGAATTTCAATTCTGTACGTGTGAGTCGTGTGCGTACTTACAAAATGAGTAAATGAGTAGATATGTATTCTTACGTATAATATGTGTTATGCAGTATAATAAGAGCTTTGTGTGCATGTATGGATGATTACTAATCGTTAGAGCTAGAGTTAGAGTTAGAGTTAGGATGTGATGAACTATAGGTAAGTATAAGTATGTAGTAACTAGTGAGAGTGAGCATGAACCTGAACCTGACATGACGATGAGCCAAAAGCCTCATCTTCTCATTATTACGTACATCCTTCTCCTTTCATCTTGCTATTATCTGTACTCTGTACTACTCGTTTTTATACCTTCTTTGTCCAATGCAAAAAGAAAACCCACCAACATCGCTCGCAACGCAAAGATACTAAACTTTTATGTCCTACGTGCAAAAACTAATCTACAATCACTAGCTATCTGCTCTTTATTATGTATTTTCAGAGAGTATTACAATTACTATACCTACCTAGTTATCAGATACAATTATTACTAGGTTACATCTTACATACAAATCTTATGTAATTGGCGTACCTACAGATTTTCTATGCATACAGCAAATAACTCGGCAATAAAGCGTAATTTCACCTTCTGAATATTATGTAATAGTAATTCGATATAATAACTGTAACTTGAACTAGCTTTAACTACTAATGTATCCTTACGCTTACTAATGCAGGTATCTAGTGTCCCGTAGATAAATACCTTTATTACTACCTACCTACCACACACACACAATATAATAGCAGAACAGGTACGCATAAAATATTATTACATTTTCAGTGGTCGGAATTGATATTGTGTTTGAAGGAAATGAAAGCAATGCAAAATGCAAAGGATTGCATACGTCATGCCATGCAGCAAGATCATGGTTAGCTTTGACTTTAGCACTATATCGCGTATAATTTGCTTAGCCTACATCTTAAATCTTGACTTACTTACTTCTATAACATAGAGGAGTACTTACAATACAATAAGATTATGTAGATTACTTCTGCATGAATGATCAAGATAATATAATAATGCATTACATATTACATTGCCTTATTCTGTGTTACAATAAGTGCAAGAAGTGAGAAGTAACAATGTAATAATTGATGAATGGTCTTCAAATCTTCTAGCGACAATAAGAAGATAAGTGAGGGGCTAATGAATTATGCATGCATAAATCCTGACATCACATTAAATAGCATAGTCCACTCCAGCAGTAGGTAATAATTTATATATTATTATTATTGCTCGTTCTATATAGAAATAAGTGATTTATGATGGAGAGGATGAGTTGGATTGTTAGCCTCCGAGAGTTATCCTATTCATTTTCATTAGAACGTTATAATACCTAACAAATTGCTTTGCTTGATTTGAATTGTATGTAAGCAGTGGGATATTATGTATTGTATTGTGTTTTATATAGATTTTTAGTATTCTTATGTTTCACAAGGTCTTTGCTAACTCAGATCCTGATATCCAACTAAATATGTTCCAAACTAGTTATTAGTTTTATTATACAACTACGATCGCCAACAATTAGAGATGACAAATGAATTGTTAAGGAAAATCAATTAAAATTATACATCTTACAATTTTATTTCAACAAAAAAATTCATTCAGTTTAACGTGTATATATTATTTGAACTTTATAATAAGTATCTACTAAGTACAACTACAAGGACCATAATATATAAAAAAACATATATTAGAATACAAGTGAGAATATCTAACCTTAATTTAAATTAGCGATACCTTACTTATATAATTATTAACTTAATATTTCTAAGGCGATAATATTATAACATACCTGATATACATTATACCGAATCAATGTATTTTGTCTAATTTCCTCTAATTCATAAACTATGTAATAAATAGTATTAAATATCGTCGTAAGTATGGTACTTGGATTTCCTAATAGTAATTTATTTCTGCAAAAAGTGTTACTTAATAATACATGGTAAATTGTATCACAAGCGCATTGTATCCTACTTAATGGGGAATACGAGTTATTGGATATGAAAAAAACGGAGAGTTAATGGTGGCCCGACCGTTGCGTTGTGATCAGATCGCTGACTTGTCCAGTTCAGCAAACCAGCAGTTCTTATCTGCTAATAGTAAGTTAAGGTAAATTCTGGATTCTGACAAGATTGAAGTTTACCTTGAAACGTCGTGAAACGTTCATCTTTTATGCTAATTGTGAATGAGCTGTTTCTCTCTGTGCTTTGCTGAAGTATAGAATCGCCTGAATCCTCTTACGATTAGTACTAGATTATCTTCTTACATATATCCTTATATGTATCTGTTTACTACATGTGCATATTGTAATGTAATGCAAGTTTTACTACCACTACTTCAACTACTGCAGTATAGAGATACTTACCTACTATATAAATACTACGTAATACTACTCAAACCTACTTAAGTGTAAAATATTTTTCAATTTATAGGTATTTGCAATGACAATGGAATCTGGTGCACTGACTGAATTGACTGTTAGATGATAAGTATAAATATGTGCATGCATTATGTATATCTAAGTCTTGTAAATTGTAACTGGGGCTGCTCCACATTGAATGAGTAGTGAAAAATTGCTTATTAGAGACAAGACAGTGCCTTCACAAATATTAGTCAATTCAATTGAAGTCAAGTCAGGGTTACGATTATTGTGTCTTCGTAGGACGCTACAGTCAGCAGTCAAGAATTCGAGCATTTTCATGAAGCAACTAATAGTGCAGATATCTATATCAGATTACGTATGTATTATATATTGTTTTGCTACCATTACTATTAAATATACACCATAGACATAACAAGATATAATATTCCGAAACAGATATTATGACGGGATATGATTCCATAGGTTAGGTTAGTTAAATTTGCATTTATGCATTAAGACAATTATTGAGAGTTATGAATGTGACTGCCAGGGCAAGTCAGTCTAAGTCAAATGGATGTGAGCAAACCAGGCCAGATGCCTGTGTAGTTTATTTACTCAAAGGCTATTCATTTAATTTCATTGCGAGAAGTATGACACTTAGGTGTGTATGTCTGTGTTTGTGTAGCATGTTATTATCTATATTGCTAGCTATTCCTTACTTCTTCTGTCAGTCTATCCACATCCTAAAGTCGAATTCATAATAATGCAAGCAAATTATTTTAATTCCACAGGCCGGATAAGAAATCATCATGTCAAATAATTTTAGGACACAAAACACAAATTATAAAAAATTGAATAACTATTTTTGGAAAAAATGATTCATTTAAAAATTGTCGTTAGGTAGGTAATAAACTGTTGTTATATTTATTAATAAAATGTACTCAGCCTCTCTTTGCAAAAATTATCCCATCTATAAATTTTCAAAAATGCAGTCGTGATACGAACCATTCTGCATTACTAACTAACTTGTTTTGAAATACTTTCTTGGAAAATATAATACGTAGTGTAAGTAATTTCCGTATAATCCATCACAAATGCAGTTTTCATTTTGGAGGCTCGAAATTACCTTAATTTTTTTTTTTAACTTTTCGTCCAATTTAGGAATCCAGTTTCTGCTAGGCTTGAAAAGATACTTAGGGTTATTTCAGCGATATAATTTTCCATGGGTTGCTTATCCGATCTGTATTTGTTAATAATAGGATAATGCAAATTTGATTAATATACTTTGTACCTTTCTACAGTGCGATGGTCTGTTGGATTTGATTTTGTTGTCACTATGAAATACTATAGCATTAAAATTAATGGTTATCATTCTTATAATGGAACTAATGAAAGTTGTTATCTTTTGATCCTTAACCATCTCAGCGTGAAACCTGACTACCCATACGGTTTCCTGCATTCAAATGACTACATTGAGATCCAGCATCCAACTAACGTCAAGTCAAAAGTAAGCAGGAATAAGTTCCTGAAAGCACAGCTTGTTTGCGTGTATGAGGTGCAAGGCAAAGCGTTTGTTTGTTACAAGATGTTATCAATATTTGTAATATGCAATATATTAAACAATAATCATGAGCAAATAAAAAATGTAGGTTTCGCTTAATTCATCTCCTTTAAATTGTTCGTTTTTTGGTCTCCTTAGTTGGCTTATTGGTATTACAGCAGGTAACCAATAGAATGTTTCAAATACCAAGTTCAAAGAATTGCTTTACTTGTTAGCTTTTTATTTGCGATAAATAGGTTAATGAGTAAAAGACACTTTAATTGCTTTGTGTCCCAGCTTCCCTTGCCATTTTTAAAATAAAATAAACTGGCATTCGTATTTAATTTTTAATAATATTGTCAATCTATGTAACACCCCACTATGACACTTAAGGTAATAATTTGTCAAGGTCTTTATGTAAAATTTCATGGCATTGGACTTTGTTCTGTACTATACTTTACTTGTGATTTTTTATTCACACCTGTGCTTAACAGACCAAAATACCCGACTCATGATTTATGAACGACAACTAAGGTGAGACATAACGAGATTTTTTATTTAAATTGTGTAGCTTGGTGTCATCATGTAATAATCCCTGTGAAAAGTATGGACTTTGCAAATTTTTATTACTCACTCTAGTACATCTGCGTTAATAAGCATGCATATTAGAAGTCGTGGAGAGTTTAGATAGGGACAGTAAGTATGATAAAACAGAGATTCCAGACGCAAACGCCAATAATAATATATAATATATCAATCGAACTAAATACTTGTAAGCATATACTTACAGTGGACGTACTACTACGTACAATAATTTCTATATGCAATAACTTGAAAATAATATGAAAATAGGAAGTAGATTTGTTAAGATAATAGGTAAAATTCTCAGGGAATTAAGTAAATATATACTAATTTTAATATATATTTGTATATACACACAGATATATCGTACCTGTTGGTTAAACAATAAATTTCCTACTTCAATTATTGCAAACAATAGATACCTATCGGATACATAAATAATGCTAAAAGACACGCATTACTAAATACGGAGGATATAATAATATATATTTTTTGTGAACCTCATATGCATAAAATACTTATGAGTAGTTCAAGTAAAAATTATACTAATTATGTAGGTATAGAATATCTTTATCTATTGTTTGGGTTGGCCACAGTTGATTTAACGAGTTCTTTCCATTATTTTTCTCTTTCCTCATTACAAAAACAATTATAACGCGTTTGCATATCATATTATATTAGAATTTGTAAAATATTGCTCTTTGTACAAATATGTACACTAGTCACTGTTAATTACCTCGACCTGCCTCGGTTTGTTAAGATGATTGTATGAATAAGCAATTTAAATGAGATTTATCTCATGTGAAATAAAGATTATTGAGATATGAGTATTGAGTATCTTGTACTCCAATATGTACTTTAACGTTGTAATTACAATAAAAAATAAACTCACGCATTAACTCTGGCGAGTGGGGACTCCTCTGTCATCACATAAGCAGGTTTACAGTGTCTGTTTTAATTTCTAAAATGATTTGCTTTATTAAAGTTTTGCATAGTTAAACTATCTCCATTATGTTATGGACATATCAGTAGACATGTAATATTCATGAGCATTTGGGAGAAGGTCAGCATTGTTTGTTTAAGTATTTGTACTAACACAAACGACATCAGTAATAGTATTGCGAGGAATTTTTTGCATTGCCTTTTCTATTCTCAGGTGCTCAAGAAATAAACACGTACTGGTACCTGAGTGTAATAAAGCAGGGAGAAAAATTAAGAAATAATATTTAGTCTGTATTATTTGACGTTGCAGCACTTAATAGTATTTTTAACGAAACCCTATATCTGTATTATTGCCCTTAAGATGCTCTCCTTATTGATCTTTGCGGTTTTGCATATTAGTTATATGCATTACCAATTTACTACACATTTATTATTGCAACAAGTCTACTAGACTACATTGGATGTTAACTTGACATAAAATGGGTAGATAAATTACAGTAGTATCAGTATTGAAAGGTACATGAAGAATGAAAGGAAGATCGATAGTGGGACATGTGTACTTAAGAGATGAGTGCATGCAAATGGCTGACAGAGGATATCAAACTCTGACAGTTTGTTCTTCTCTTACATCACAAATGGACCAATTTTAATCCTTAGTAGTTGATTGGACGACTATAGGAGTCCATGTGTCAATAGTCGACTGATGAATACTATCTTCTAATCTGGAGTTCTATTTACATAAGTGCAAGAGTGAGGAGAGAAAGCAAATCTGGAAAACCACGTAACGTAAGTTAATAAGTACCTTCAATGCGTACACAACTACACACTTCATTGTTCTCAAATGCAATAGATTTATAATTTGCAGCAAGAAATGTACGTTTGAAGTTATTTGCATAAAATGACTAGACCACGTAGAATATGTAAGCATCAAAGTACCTATATCAATATACTTATCAAACAAAATCAAAATCTATATTGCACGATTTGACTTCTGCTGTTATTCTTCTCTTTTGTGATCCAAAGTACTGTTAATTGATTTCAGTGATGCTCCCTTGATGTTTATACTTACAAGGTATAAGGTATTGTACATATTATATGAAATCTTAAAAGAATATTAGTTGAAAATAGTTATATAATACAAATTGCAGATATTATGTAAATATATTTGTATTTGTTCAGTAGGAAATATATTACATAGTAGTTGTGCAGAATGCAGTTTAATTTGCATTAGCAAGACAAGACAAGACAGAATACGAGTTAGATCGTTAGTATTATTACATTAGTTATGAAAAGCATTCACTTAAAATAAATAACAGACAAGGAGAACACGAACGACAGCAGAAAGAAGAGAACATAACAGGCAGGAGATAGAGATAATAAAAGAGGCACATTGAGACTTTGAGACTGACGCATACATAATACATAGTACAGTACACAAAGCATGTAGAAGGGAAGAAGTAACAGAAAACTGAGACAGACTATCTGTCTAGTCTGTCAGAGTCAGAATAAGAAGAGAAGTGAACTGAATTGACTGACTGAGACTGTTAAAGAGAACAGAAGTCGAATGCTCATCATCATCTTTCTTCTTAAGTATTTATGTTTGGCTATAGTTGTTAGTTAGTCGGAGAAGTGAAGTGAACTCTTTTAAATCTTCTCAACTTGACTCACTCATGCACTCTGATCTGATACTTATAAATTGCACGTATTTACTTTAACAATGAGATCCACAAGATCCACAAGAGTATTCATGAACCCAATCTACAGATAGCTAGAGCTACCAAATATTTTATTCTTAGTGCCCATTGTTAAAGTTATTGCACTACAACTAGTACAAATAATACAACTATTGTACAGTGTCCAGTCCAGTCCATTCCGACTCTACATAATAATTTTCTCCTGATAAACTACTATCTCTACTATCAATCTATATTTGCATTGTACAAATACATTGTATCACTATGTACATTATCTATCTTAGGTTATTTTAATAATGCATATGATATGTATAAGTACTACTTTATACTTATACGATCAGATCCCAATATATAATACAATGAGGGTAATATATAATGGACAGGTGCTACTATTCTTGATTACAGACCCTCTATTGTATTGTATTTATGTATATTATTATATTATTGTGTTTTAGTAGACAACAATAAGTTACGGAGTATGTATGAATGTACGTAAGCACTAAACACAACACAACACCGCTACCTGTTTTCAGCCATGACATCTTGAAATGCAGAAGCTGAGGAAGCAAAATAGCCATTGTCAACTCGAAGACATTGCCTAAGCAGAAGCAATGAATGCTGCACGATTTTATTTAATGTCTCCTTAGTCAAATAAATAAGGAATAATGCGCCGTGATTATTATCGTAATAATGCTACGACCTATCAGCTTCAAATCAATGTAAAATTTTATATTATCTATTCTAGTTTTCCACCTATCAACCAACGTAACATATTCATAATTTTATTTTTATGATGCAGTGTTAAGAAATGCAAATGCGTAATAATATTATGTGCAAGTGGTCTGGTCCAAGAGATAAATTATACATACAGAGTCATCAATATTATACAGGTATATTATTTTTAAACTAGCAACAATAAAAATTGCTATTGTTTATATTGAAATCAATATTACAATGAAGTGCACCCTTTAAAAATATTACCTGTGTAATAAAGGCTATTTAATAACTCAAATGTATGATCATAGATAAAAGGTTATGGTATTCTGGCAATGCTGTGATAGCGGGTCGGACACATGCAAGAAGGATATTACTTTGAGTGACCCATAAATAGTGAGATTTAATGCTGATGTCAATATTCATTGTTTTAAATTTGAGATAACAAACGTTCTTAACATTGCTATCTTTGTTAGTATATATAAGAGGACAGGGTTAAATTTTTGAAGATATTTGTTGTATAAGCAAACCGGAAGAGTCAATAATAAATATATCCTATGTAGGTGAAAAATAAATCCTCCTAATTCTAACCTAATTCACCATGTGTAGACAAATCATAGTATAGCTCCAAAGATCTTCAATAAGGAAATTTTTTTAAATGATAATAATTAATGCTGTTCCGGTATCATTTTATTTTTTTGTAAATACATTTATTACTTCACTTTTTAAGTAATATTATTGCATTTTATGAAAAATAGGACTTGACGTGATGTCAGGAAAAATTGCTACGGTACCTATACGGTGTATACTATATGACTTTGAATTTCCATTTTAAAATTGACATGAAATTATCACTTTTGTGTGAAAACCCTTTTACCTTCAATCTGCAGAATGCACCCACATTATTATAATACACACAAAAAAATTATGGCTGTGACAGAATTGTAAGAATGCTTCATTAGATTACGCATTGTTCAAATGCATTACATATTATAAAACGCAGAATATGTTAAGTATTTGAGACGACATTAAAGAGCCACTTGATTTGGTCTCCCTTACAGTTTCATCGTAAATTTTCCAATTATTTGCAACCGCTACTGGGCATTTTTAGAATCTTTTAAATCTCAAAGGATAAAACAAACGTCTGAAGTAGGCAACGGAAGCACGGACGCATTTATTCGATTACTGTGTGTGACTGTTTATCCGTCGTTCCGTTAGTTAGCGTATGATGAGTGTATGTATATCATCTGAGTGAACTGAACTTTTTATTGTAGTGCACATTAGAAAGAGGCCTTCAAGTTAAGACACCGTAATAAGAGAAATGATAAAACAAAATATTTACGCAACAGTGCAGAGAATGGAGAGCAAAAGGAACTGTGAGTAATATATTACCGTATATTGCATAATTGTATTACTATGTACTAACTCCAGCTGAGCCGAGCTGGACTTAACTGAAAAAGGTGCCATTAATCATTTGTCTAGCACCTTTTCTATCAGATTAAGCTTACAAAGATACCTACCTTCCATTCCATTCTATATTTCATACACAACAAGGAGCAAAAAAGTACTGCTGGTAGGTTCCTTGGTCTTGTCAGTTGCCGCACAGACCAGACCCAGGGTTTTATGGGATGCAAAATTATGTTAATTATACAAGCTAATGTCTTACCACATTATGCTAAGCATACGACCGTGCTCGCAAAATGATACTGAAGACTTGCCTACCTTTCCTGAATGAAAAATGTAGCTCAACCTTTACAATTCTTTAGAACTTAGTTTATTTTCTCCCAATTTTAATGCTAAAATGCTTTTGTATATGATGTCACATACCAAACACCCGTAAAATTATGTTGGCAATCTCAAACCAGTAAATATCCATGGGTCTGTCGTTTTTGGAACCCTTGTGCTACGATGGCTGGTGCTGTACTTGCACAGCTTTAATACCTAACCTAACCAACTTCAAAATAATAATATATATTGTACTTAACCCTTCAAACCCTTGAGCGTATATTAAGTATTCAAGAAATCAGATAGAAAACTATATTGTACTCGCTTACCTTCAGCAGCATATATTTATCTGATATGCTCCCAGTCACCGTATCACAGCGTCCAAGACAAGCCATAGCTCTTGTCTCTCAGAGTTTGTTGTTCTTGTCAAACTCACGTTAGATAAGTGCATTGCTTCTTGTCAAAGTGCAATGAAACTTTATTTAACTATAGTTAATGCCTATCCATACTCACTCTAAATATTATCTGAGAAGGAATAGTTACTACTAAATCCTTGTATTAATTTTATGAAAGGATTTGTGACATGGGATACCCTTCATATGCATGAATTTGCAAATAATGGCGGCTTAAATATTAAAAAGAATTAATGGACATGTAAAAGAGGAGGAAGTGATTTTAATTAACGCAGTTTAATATAAATTATTGATGTCCTAATTGAATTTATGTGTAACAAGTCGAATCTGTGCCCAAGAAGCGTACTTTACATATTTGTTACATGCTTTAATTTTAATATTTCGTGCTTTATTGCACAGAAGAGCGAAATATCTTTAATATTTGCGCATTTTTAGTTTTCGTAAAGCACCGATATTGTACCTATATAGATATCACTCGAAGTTTCAATTATCTAAACTTTTGTTTAGTGGATTTATTTGAATTTGCACAATTTCAATCATAAAGTAAAAGTTAAGGAATTCTGATTTGTTAGCTCTTAAATGCTTGGACATGAATTACTTTATTTCTGAACAATCTTTCTCACACATTGGATTTATTCATTAGTTACATTTTACATTATAAGTTAGAAATGATATACTTCTCTGCAACATGCACATTTCATACAGTATGGTACCAAGAGACTGAATCTGATACATCTATTTCCATTCCCAGTACTTGTTATTTTGGTACGTATTTGCAGAAGTTAAAGGGAAGAATTATGGCGAGTTTCTAGAGTTAATGTTTGCCCAGGAATGCCTACCCATTTGTTAAAGCTATGCTTGGTACCTACTACTGGTTAGTAAGTATTAAAAATACAATGTGTAAAAGTAAAGATAATTGAGCTAAGAATGAGTTAGCACTTCTAGGACGAAGAAAGTAGGAAATAATATTATTGGAATGAATTCTAGCTGCGAAAATTATTCATAGAATAGTTGCTGAATATTTTTGTGATGGGGTTTCTGAGTTACGTTTAGTTGTGCAGGTATTTACATTGCAATGCATTTATTATTTGGTTTTAGGTTTGAGTTTTTGAGTTGGAGGATCGTACAGAAGAGTACAGGATGAAAGTTTGAAAGTAAATATGGCACAGTGAGGTTTGCGAGCCCAGCACAGCGTCTTGTAGGATGTCGAGTCATGTCATGTCTATAAGCAATATACATTAAAGCACACAGAAATGATAAACGGGATCTCGGCAAGTCGAAAGTCGAAGGAGAATTTATGTTTTCACAGCATGAAAAAAGTAAATCCTCTCTTTGCTCTGGTCTGTTTAGCTACATAGGTATTCTGTTTCTATTTGATTCCATAGCTTCCTATTATAACAATGGGGAGCAACATTGGCACATGCATACTGATATTTCAGTAGTTTTAGTACACGCTCTGTAGTCGAGTGGGATTGAAATGCCGATTACATTGCCAACAAGAACAAGCCAACGAATGCGATTGCAATGCAACTAAAACATCTAATATATTTATCTAGTATCCTGAATCCCTCTCTCTAGGAAAATGGACAGGTATGTGGAAAACGTAGCTTTATGTTCTTATCTATCTGCGAATCCAGATAACTGACTAATAAAGAGTCCTACGTTTTTATATCTATACACACATACACATAGATACATTTATTATTATTATGTTGCTTCTTCCATATAAGTAAATCCTCTTTTGGATTTGCTTATCAGTTTTATTTCCATTTGAATTCCAGAAAATATTAAACATACGAACATGGGGGACTCTATATTGTTTTCCTATGGAAGAATTTCAAGAGTGTTTATATTGTTATTATTCTGTATTTTCTGAGTGTCCTCTCCTAACCTGTCTTGTCCTTCTGTATCTGTTTTGCTAAATATTATATAGTAATAAATGTATTAGTTCAGTACAATATTCAGCTTACTTGTAGATTCATATTGAAAAGAAGAATTCTAAAAGGTCATTCAATGTGTAGTTATCCCTTGAACAAATTACATCTAGACTATCTATATCTCCTTCTGAATTTAATGCTCGGCTCTGTTCTGTGCGCGAGAAAAGCAATCCTGAAGCAATAAATCTATCAATGTAGGCGGTCCTGGACCTGGAGCAAGCAGCGTGTGTATTAACTATTATCCCTATTCTAGTGATATTATAAGTTCTTTCTGCTGTGATCTCCTTCTTTCAATTCTAATAGGTGTATGTATACTATATAATCCATTTCTTTTCATAGACAGATAACAAACCAAACAATATCAACGTATATTGCTAGATTTACCATCTACCTACCTATAGCGCAATATTGAATAAGTTTTTATTCAAAGTTCAAAGCACATTATAACATGTAGAGCTTTGCCTTGGAAAATACTTAATATATATTATTTGCCACGTTTATTATAGTGGAAAGTCAACTAACAAATGGAGGCAGTAGTTATTAGGATTATTACAAAGCAGATACATACAGGTACAAATATGAATTCCGCAATTACTAAAGGTATTTACAAACACATTTACTTTTCTAATCTGGCTAAGGAGTTAAGGAAGTGTTTCACCAATAACAAATGTTCAAGCTCAAGCTTCCACTTAGCAATTAGAATTTAGAAGCTATGTAGTATGTATGAAAACCATATTGGTTCTATTGAAAATATGTAATGTATCAACTGATATTACTTAATGTTATACTATTAGATTAGTACACATACAAGAATTGTGCTGTAGGAACAACAAGGAATCTGCTCTCAATTGAATGGGTTAACAAATTCTTTAGCATCAGCAGCACCAGCGTTAAACAAGCTGGAGCTATTTAGAAGCAAGAAATTTCATTCATGTGCAGAAATTTAAATATGAATCAATGCTCCTTGATTTATAGTTATTGGAAAATGTATGCAGACTACTTTTGAGCATTTATTTCCAATAAAAATAATAAATAATGTGCAGGTGTAGTACCGAATCACTTACTTAGATGTTTTTATTGCATTGCTCTCATTCTTACATTATATCAGATACATGTAGCGTGTAAAGGGCACATTTAACTCTTTCTATTCAATTTTTTACAAAGGAATGTAGAAACGTCCTACAACGGCTGATCTGACATATACACAAAAATATAATGCCTACTAGTTTAGACGATGTGCCTATATGCTACTTACACTTATCTAAGTACAAACTATAATATAACCAGTATCCACTAGTAAGCATTTATTGATTGTATGGAAGCAATTACAATCATTTCCTCAAATAGGTACAGATCAAACACATTGAGCGTAAGTTTTAAATGAGTATTGTAATTATATTAAAATGTGTTGATACAAAATTTCTTGTTTTGATAGATATTCTCCAAAACAAAAAAAGTTTGTAACAAATTTAATTATGTTACTGTTTAGTGTTAAAGTGTGAATTTGCTTATTTTATTTGTGAAAACGCGTAAAAATTAGTTTTTTAGTTACAATTTTTTAGCTGAGAATATTTGAGCTGGGCACCGTAAAAGAGTACAGATTTGCAAAAATCTCAATTACTTACATTCTCCTAGTTTGTTGTTACTTTATTACATAAATAGCTGTATAGTGGATATTATGTCTACTTTCTTTGCAATTTTTGATAATTATAACCAAAGGTAAAAATTATTGAATATTATTAGTCAACTCAGAATGGTACGAAATTAAAAAGCTGTATTAAATAATTTGTAGCTTCATGTAAAAATTACATTTTCAGAAAAATTTTGGAATTCATTACTAATTCACACTGCAGACAGTATAAAACTTGCATCAATAATTAATGAACTTGCACTTAAATATTGAGAAGAATCGTTAGGAAAAAATAAAAATACAGAGATTTTGCCGTTTATTTGCATTGCTGCATCGCCTAAGCAAGGAAAGTAGCTATAATACAACACATTATATAAATTATATTGTTTAGCAATACAATATATTGCATAAATAACAGATATTTACTTGTCTTGTAGTTAAGTAAAGATGAATTGCCTATTCTAATATAACTTGCCCGTTCAACTCTTCTGGCCTGGTCTGGCTCATTGAATAAGTTAGCTTTTACCTATGCTAAGTAGTTAAAATCCTTGCAGAGTTCAGTTTCGTTCATGTTTACAAGCATGTCATGTCTAGCCACATCATGTTTTCTAGCGCATAATACATGCTCGAAATGTATGTACGCTAAAGTTACCAACTAGGCAGGAGTACCAAAGCTAACTAAATAAGCCAGTGATACTCTTACACTCCTAAATACTAAATGCATAATATAAAGACCTTAAACCCATCATATACATTTCTCACATCGCATCAGTCTATTCCCCATGACATTTTAATAAGACCGAAAGGGTACAACAAAGTATAAGCTGTATAAAGTACTTTGTACAAATATACTCTTATATGCTACGCACCTAAGGTATATTATGTTTTTTTCGTGTAATCACGGATACACATGTTTGGGTATGGGTAGGTAAGTACAAAGAAGAATCCTTTAAACTTGTTAATTCAGCATTTAAAAGATAGCTATGTAATTACCTCTCAAGTGCGACGTTGCGTCAGCTAACGATGGACAACAAATGCATTCTACTCAAGTCAATAGAATAAATATGCATAATAGCAGCATGTTCTTTCATTTTTCATACATTGTCTATAGTCTATAGCAAAAGCCAACTTGATACGTGAGAACGTTTAATAACTAACAAGTAATCAAAATAATGAGTTTTGCACTTTTTTATTCCAGGTATTTAGCCTTAACAGCGTGTTAAACAACGCTCGTTCTTTATCTACAGCGACTTACATTAACACCTCATCCTTATTCTCTACAGATATGAAAAGGATTTTAGATACCTTGTAGTACACAACAGTAGATGTACCAGTAGGTATTTAGTAGATTAGTATTAGTAAAGACATAGTTACTTCGTTAATAGCCAATATCATATTTACTGCTCGGGGAAATTCAGTGCACTTTTTTAATATCACTAATTTATGAATGTTTATTAACAAAGGTAAGTATTGTAATGCAGCACGAACTACGAACTACATTATAGACTTAATGGTAATACAGATACATGAATATAAAGGGAAAACAGTGAACCATAGTTTTAGGTTGATATTCTCCGTAGTGTACAGTGTATGCATATCATTGATTTTGCAGATATAGATGATGCTAAATAATTCTTATATGCATCCTGTATACAGTATATACAAACTTAGAATACAAGCAAATGCTACTAAAACATAATTTACAGTTAGGTTTTAGTTTTGTCAGAAGGCAAAAGGTATAATGAATTATTTACTAGAGTTCTTCTGAACTAATGTCATGTTTGGCTCAAATCCATATCCAGCACCCATAAAGTAGTATAGTAGTAAGAGCCCACATATTACAAATTACACAGTCTGACATTCAGTACCGTTTATCTTCAGGATATATTGAATTGACTTACGTTTATGTATAGCAGACCAACCATACCTAAAGTAAGTAAATAAGCGTGTCCATATACAAAATACAAAATACACAATGAAATTACGATTGGGTGCTACTTACTAATACTATGTTAGAGGTTCCTCTATTACGTATATGAAATGTTTCGCACCTATATTTATGGATAAGAGCAATTCAAAACTAACTACCGACTACCAGTTAGATATCTTGTACATAGATTAAGGTACCTTTATGAATTAACAGAGAATTAAGAGCCAACTGCTAGTGAACCATAACATTGTTAGTGTCGAGAAAGGATAATTTAGCAAATACAGAATAGTATAGAAGAGCAACTTAGCTTACAAACCTTTTACAAATACAATTCAATGTAAACTAATAAATATATGTAGCAGTAACACTACGGACATTGTATTGAGTAATATGAAATCGAATTGTATAGTGCCTTGGCTGACTGAAGTTACATAAAAGATCTTTTCGATGAAACCCTGTAGGTGCTTTTTATATCCATACATAAATAGTATATTTTGTATGTACAGTATATCATAGAAGAATAATAGTTGTGTTCTGTTTCAGTAGCAAGGAATACCCTTATGGTACATATCTGTATATACCTATATAGCATTCATAGATAATTATTAACAGCAGGAATAAGAATCAAATGGAATGGCAGATATCATGGTATCCCCATCCTGCTAATAAGCTGTAATGGCTATGGTTTGATAAACATGACGTCTTTTAATAATGAATAATTGAGGAAGAAAAGCAATTAGTTTGGCACGTGGATGATGCAAGTCCGCTACAGATGGAACCTACTCATGCAATCCAACAATACTCGAGAACATCCACATCTTATAATACATAATGCATAGCATAGCACTACATATAAGATTACCTACTCTACTCTATACAGTGTTCTACTAATATCCAATCCTATCTTTTAGTAGTATCTTTATAATATTGTAGTATTAAGTGAATATAGTGTTGCTTATCTTTAGCTAAATATATTACACAATGCAATGCCGTGGTATGGTGATCTGGCTGGTAAGTTACCTTCCTTTTGGCTTTTAACCTGTACTTATATGTACACTTACTTACTTTTAGGTAGGTGCTTATGCTTACCTATAATAATAATATTATTGCTTTCAAACTGCGACGCACTACTGCTACGTAACTTTTCTACTATTGCTACTTTGGTATTATTATGGACAGAAGAGCACCTATCTATTATAATACTGTAACCGTAAGTCATGTAATAAATACACAAAGCCTGCCTACCTAAAACAAGGCAAACACGCACGTAGGTAATAATCAACTCTTTTGAACACTCTAGAAAAACAACACATCACATTAGGAATCATCTTCCGTCACTCACATCTCAAACCATCAGGCTTCTATTGTTTGATCCTCCATATACAATAGAAGGTAATTTTAAGTAAACGTAAAGCGAAATCATTAAAACTGCTACACGAAATCCCGAAAAAGTGTATGTCACAAACCTTTAGCTTTTAGTTTCAGCAAAAATGTGAAAAACATATTTTTATGTAAATTAGTACACACAAATGATTAATGGATTGAAATATCGATTAGCTAGTACACTGAGACATATTATAGGAAATGAGCATTTATTTTAAAAATGAAAGTAAAACATTTTTTTCAAAGTTTCTGAAATGATATAACAGCAATGAATGACATGAATGCTTGCAAAATATATGTAACTCTAAGTCATCGGTCGGTAGTCTGGATTGGATAGGTAGACTACTATAGCAAGTGGCAAGCAAAGCAGGCCATGAGTGTACGTCGCGTCAGGAACAAGACAAGGTAACGCATAAGTGTAAAACGTATTGTTCATTTTACTCGAGTCACTTTCTCTGATTAAATATAGAGATATTGTCATATTGAAACAATTATGAAATTCTTCATGATAGAGAGATTCAATCATCAGATAAAATGCTACAACAGGCTTTTCTCATCTCGTCGCGGACTACACAAAACTTTTAGATAAGTAATATGCATGTTAGAATTTCATTTTATATTTACTATCAATATAGAGTGTAATAATATATTGTCTAGACGCAATCGTATGCATACAGAGTAGATTTACTATTTTAGTATTACGTCGTACCAAATTAATAATAAACCATTTAGCAATGGGTGTCCCTCTGTATCGGTAGTGGACAATTTGTAAAATATAAAACCCAAACTGGACCGGTTTAATTGATGAAAACAGTTTAAATGACAAATTAGAGACATTTATTACTAATTTCCCAAAAAATCTGACATTGTCAAATGTGTGGAGTAAATTGATATTCATATTTGGATTCCTTACGTCAACAGCATTACAAAGATACCCCAGTTGCCACAGCTCCATGGGGCCGTGGCCAATTTGGTCCCAAAATACTGACTAAGTTTCTTTTGACCTCCTCTTTTGAATTCTGCCAGCAGAACTGTAAAAGCTGACGCGTTCAAAAGCTGACACACGGACTCACAGACAGACAGCAAGTACGAATTGATACTCTATCTGTCGATACAGAATAAGTACCATAACCTTAAGTTGTGTTATACTTATACTCTATTATCCTTGTTTAATGGTGAATGTAACATTGTTTTCATTATTATGGCGCTAATAGTATTAGCTAAAATGTAAATTGGACTGAATACTGAGACTATGAGACACAATGATATGTGTGTAATTTTGATGAATTATTATGAAGCAATAGATCTAATAAGGAACTAGTTTGGCTGACCCAGGAGATGCTTTGGCAAGTAATTAATATGTATCCCTTTCATCATTAACAACATGATATTTAGAACAAATTATTTACCGACGGGAAAAAGAAGGAATCGATCGATAGTATAATATTTAGTATATTAGAGCAATACAAAAACTAAATTGGAAAGGTTGTTATAGTTATACTTATGGACTAATTTTTTAGAAAACGCGGTTACTTCAGTCAGTCAGTCATAAGGCTTGTATCAAAGCATCCAACTTGATGTACATAGTTTTGAAATACATAATATATATAGTTTATCCAGGTAGGTCATTATTATTGAAAAGTCGAACAATATTCCATTTAAATGTTTATAGTTATAAAATTTTATTAGGCCGAGTTTTTGGAACGCAATAAAATATTTCCGGGTTTAGTAACCGTTCCGTGGGGATGTGACATTTTACACCGCGTTTACCGCGTCCGTACAAATTGAATATTTTCAGGGAATTCCTCTTTTTGCGTTTTAGCATAACTTGACCTAACTAAAAACTGGTAATTGGTTTGGGTGGAATTTGTAGTACTGTTGAGTGGGATACAGTTCTTCAAAGGGCGAATTATTTCTGCGCGGGGACAATTTTGAGAACCTACTGACTTTTGCATGGGAATACCTTTGCATAATACTGACTTTTGTGTGGCATAAAACTAGATCAACTTACTTATGCGTGGGAGAATGGTATTTTCAGGGAATTAATCGTTTTACGTATTTAACTAACCCTAACCCAATTAAATTAGTCTAATCTCACTGTTTGTTTTTCAAAAATGTGTTTATCCTTCAACTGAGGGTGTCCGCGTTATCGTGGTGTAAAACTGTTCACGACAGCTCAGTCTATAGTCTATGCACTATATCTGCTATATTTAATACTCTACGTTGTTGTATTTTTGACTAAAGCTGAATTTCTCCCATTCTTCCACGCATAAGTAAGTTAATCTAGTTCTATGCCACGCAAAAGTCAGTATTATGCAAAGGTATCCCCACGCAAAAGTCAGTAGGCCCTCATAGTAATTGTCCGCAGAAGTAATGCGCCCTTTGAGGAACGTTGCCCATGCAAAAGTACTACAAATTCCACACAAACTAATATTTAGTCATTAAAAACAGTCGAACCTCACTGTTTTTCAAAAAAAGGATTATTCTGCAACCGGGAGGTGGAGGTGACACTGTTAAGCTGTGGACGCAGTGTAACATGTCACATCCCGTTCCGTGATACCGACGCTTAAATCTATTCCATTGCAAAAGTTCATTCACTTCTACCTCCTCCTTGGCTTTGATATTTTGGAGTTTGTCATTTAAAATTGAATTCAGCCATATTGTGCACTTGTATTAAATAATAATCTGGTTGGAATTAATAATCAATAATTCAGGTAAGTATGTATCAATTACAATATTTTTCTGTTCATTTGTCTATAATTTATATTATATTAACTAGATTTAGATGTACAAAATATAAATACATCAGAAAATAGTATCGATTATAATCGATCAAAAGATTTGCAAACCAAAATGTTGATAATGCAAAAGAATGTAACACGTTTTGTATAGCATCACATAATTATTATTTTCATATAGCACAGGCAATTAGTGATTATCGTCAATTATTAATTTAGCAAACCATACGTTTCAAATATTGATATATGGTTTTATTGGCGCTGGCGTCTGACCCCAAATGTGATGATTGCTTCTGTTTTCTAATTGTATGGTGTTTGCCTGCCTGTTTGATAAGGGGTCGTACCATATTCCGTATGTAAAAGTATTGAGGCTTGAGTTAGTCCTCATAAATCAAATGAATTATTGGAATTGGCAATTATAATCGACTTGACGATCAGTTTGCATTATTACTCTGACTTAACTTGTTTAGCTAAATAACACGAGCACGATGTAAGTAAAACTAGTAAAACTTTTGGGTTGCGTATTAATGTTTTGTTCAAGGGAATAATATCAGCTGCAATAGATGTACATATTTTACGTCATGTCACATCACATCACACTACTCATCGTCAGCTAGGCCAGGCCAGTCGAGACAAGGAAACCACACATTAGCCAAGAAGTATAGACATCTTCCAAATTCGGGCATATGATTTAACCATTTAATTTTGTGAATATGATTTTGGTTGTTTGTATGGATTTTTAATTTAAACATGGTTAAAGAGCAAAGGCACTAAAGAACATGCTAATGCAATCACTTTTCTTTTTCTCACAAACAATATCTACTTCTCTGTTTGATTATTCATATGTAAAATTGCATTGTCGACAATAACTCATTTCTGGGATGTACTGATTACCCTTTATGGATGTTTAGTGCACTGTTTCCAGAAAGCCAAGCCAACTAACTACTACATTACATACTAACTGATATATAAGCAGGCCAAATGCAATTTGAAAGTTAATAACTCTTGGTGGTGTGTTTTATATGCATTTAATTTTTCTGTTCACATAACATAAGTAATAAAGTAAGCATTGGTAATACATTATGTAAACCAGTCGACACAGAGCAGTGGTGAAGGTGAGTGGTATGGCAGTGGTGATGGAAGGATTATTTGGTATTAAAATAAATTACCTGAAAAATATTTTTGATCAAATAAATGATTTTATGATTTGGTTATGCTAGAAAATGTAATAAATAATTTTTATGTGTATCAGACATATATGGCGATGCTACATATTTATGAATTCAATTCAGTTCTAGTTAAATTCATTGTCTTCATCACACTACTATAATCAGTATATATTGCCTATTACGCATGTAAATAGTAAATATGATATGTTATACATATTATACCGTAGTAGTAGGGGTACCTACACAATAAATTCTGCTCAAGGAATTCCGTCCATATATACATATTGATGAACATCAGTTATGTTATGTAGTAAAAGTGTGAAGCTGCTAACTAACTAACAATAAGTGCCAATCAATATTATACTGTAATGATGAAATATTATTGAGAATCGTTCCACTTTTTGTTTCACTCAGAAGTGCGGGGGTAAACCGGATCGTGAATCCTTTAGGGGTCGCCATTATTTTTGTTTACCTGCTACATACTAGGTAAGTATATGTAAATGTACTAATATTCTTTAACCCTATTGTATAATATAATATAATAAGTAGGTACTCTCTATAAACTATTCCCTGCTTATGGTTAGCTCTAATAAATTATGCTTTGACTTGACATGCTTTTTAAAGTTCATTTTTAGCTTGCTTCGTCATTTTTTCCAAAACCCATAAAACGAGTATCAAAGATTTTTAGAAAGATAAGCTATAATCATGTGGTTTAGAAAAGGAAGCGTCTGTTACATTTTTATGTAATTACATATTGTGCAAGCTTTTTGACTGCAACCTAATCAATGAAAAGAACTGCTCACATTTAGAAGGTATGTATATATGTCTATCTAACTGTCTGGACTGGCAGGACGAGCTGATTATGAGTTTGTTTTGTGAGGCAATGAATATAGAATGTAATCATTGGTTTTCGTCCCCCTGAAATTTTCTCAATGAAAGTGAAGCAAAGTTAATGAGATCAGCTAAGTTGTAAGCTATTGATGAACATTGATATATTGCAGCAGTGCTAAATTAAGTAGCATGGGTAGGACTGTAGGCAGATAGTATTTATTATCCCACCGAATCAAGAATCATTGAATTCATCTAATGAAATGTGTAATAAGAGCAGGACTCCCCATTAGATCAGGGATGATTGTTTTACTCCCGTCTGTATATGGAATTATGCATAAAGATAGCAAGTTATGGGTTATGGTTGTTCCACCATTATTTACAAACAGGTTGAAAAAAACATTAATTGAATGCATCCCTAGTACCGTTTCATTTACCACAAAACCAAACTAAGAAGATTATGGTTTTGTGTAAATTTAAGCACTGTTCTTTGTTAGAATGCTTACTCTGCTTTTATTCCGCAGAACGATGTGAGGTTTCTTGAATAGTTTGACTGAATTTGCATACAAATGTATATAAAAGGAAAAATTTAAGTCTCATTGCATTGCATTGTCTTTTTTTCTCACATTTTTACAGACCCCTTCTATTTTGTAGATAATGCGTAGGCTGTAGTTTTGATTAATCTACCATAGTCCCATATTTAACAGTAAGCTAAGAGCTTCAGTTCGGAAATACATAAACCTACTTTGTTGGATTTACATCCAAACATTTCGGCGTCCAGTATTGTATTATTTTATTTTTATTGTATATTAGGCAGGTTACTGTTTCCAAGAACGCTAAACAAACTTTAATGAACAGAATATGAAAATAATATATATCTAAGAATGTGTATCTACCTAAAGTAATATATTATCCCATTCGTTGCTGTTGTTCCAAGCCTAAGCTATGCATGTACATGAAAAGGTAAAGACTTGGGGCACAGTGATGTGCTGTTCTTGCAGAATGTACTATGTAACACATTTGAGGACATAAAATAAAAGCTTTGATGACACAGCCGATACCCTGACGACAGTATAAGTGACTAACACAGAACAATCAAAGACATAAAATCGTTTTAATTGCTATCATTGTTATGTAGCAGAAAGTCACTACACAGAAATTTTTAAGTCTGTTGGTCCGTTCCTCTCCTTGATATATAGTATATGTTTTGTGCTGATTAGGATATTTTTTATTTATTCTGTATCGCCAGATACAGTATAGGTTCCTCTATGCTGTCTGTCTGTGTGTCCGTGTCTGTTAACGTTCTAAATTTTGAACGCGTCAACTTTTTTGAGTTCTGTTTTCAGAATTCGAAAGAGGAGGTCAAAAGTAATTTCATCAATAATTTGGGGCCAAAGGGGCCACACCCACATGGATTTGTGACCACACACGCTTATTTTTTAAATAGAAATACGTGACAAGTGGGGTATCGTTGTGAAGCTATTGGCGTAAGAAATCCAAATATGAATGAATCTCAATGTACCCCTAACGTGGGGCTCTGTGAGATTTTATGGGAATAAAATATTAAATGTCTGTAATATGCTATTTAAACTATTTCCATCAACAAAACCCATTGCCAAATGGTTTATTTCGCTTTCCTAACAACATAACAATTGCATGACATTTACAATGAGTTTCTAAATAGGGCAATTGGAAAACTGGAACATACCTCTTCTGCGACTGACTAAGCCTATTGGCCCTCTCTTAAGTAGAGTAAACTTTTCGCTCGTCTAGAAAGATTAGAAAGCATAACGGGCGAAAGTTAGCATTTTATCAATAAACGGTGCTTTCCTTGTGGGGAGTTTGGTTTCCAGGGTGCGTATTCATCCTTTCATATCCGTTTGGGTAAGGGTTTATTTTAAACCTAGTTTTTTTTAAATTTTACAGATAGTGCGGGCTTTTTCTATTCATGAGTCAACTACTGTATTGCATTCGTCTTGCAAACGTTTATTATAATATGAACAAACTGTCTGAAAAATACTGCGTAGTGAAGCATATTTATGTCTCGGAATTTTTTCTGCTAAAGAGAAAAAAACAATAGCATTATATTTCATGTGACTAATACATACATGATAGCCACTTTATAATTGTCACATTGTAATTTATTTGATTACAGCCAGACACATTATTTCATATGAGTAAGCCCAATGAAAACTACAGATATAATAGGAATGTCGAGAAGAGCCTAGAATACGATCGGAGGTTGCATTGAGTATTATTGGTCTAGATTCGTGTTGTGATTGTGATTAGAACTTAGAGTATTACAATACAAGTATACGATAGAGACAGACGCTCCCTTTATCAAGATAAAATTTCTGATATGTCGCAATCCCCTGAGAACTTGATTACGTATTAAATTGAGTGTATGAAGACGTACAGAAGTTGATAATCTAGAATAATAATTCTGGATGGTAAATAATTTTCATCCGAATGTCTAGATTGCAATATATAAATGACAATTAATATTGGCTAGTTGTGATTTTAGTGGCAATGGGGAGTAGAGTAGTTGTGAATGAAGTAGTTTGATTCCAGTTAGGATTGTTCAGATGAATGATTTATCTGAAGACTAGTAGTAGAGTGCTGATAAGTGGAGTGTGATCTCTAGGAGAACCAGCAGATCGTTATTTAAGTGTACGTGCCCTGATTGTGAATTAAATGCACAACGCAGAGAAATGCCCTTTGTCGATCTTTGAAAGTAGAGGCAACGGAGAGGAGAGCGATTGATGTTCAGCGTTATAGTTCCATCCATTACACGAACACTAAATCATAAACGTCAGGCTTGGGTTGTGAGCAATAAATTTCACAATTTTGGAATTTCGCCTCATTTCGCCAGTTTGGTAAGTTGTCTTTAAGTAACATGTCGAACACATACATATTATATGTAGTACAACTTACCTTTGGCTACATTACATTTATTTTCTATGCCAAGCCATGTCATGCCAAGCATCGCATGCATTTCCACTTTACACTCTTGTTTGTTTGTTCAATGTATCTGCATGTAGTATGCAGTTGAATTGCACTGCATTATAATTGTAGCTACAGAATTTCTTTCCGAATGAGTTGAGTGAGTGCAAATGCTAATACACACAGAAACAAGTCAAGTATTCTAATTTTTCTGTCTCTATAAGTCTATAATCTATTTGATTTGGTCATTGGAAGGCACAAGGCAGATATTTTCATTAATATGCATGTTATGGTCATCTTTATTGTGTATCTATAGCTATCTCATTATATACGTATCTTTCTGACGGTTATTTGAAATGTTATTCAAATTAGGTGTGTCTGCCTACAGGTATTCACGTACTGATCCCTATACAATGTTACTGTCTACTTTCTACATGTAAATACAAAAATTTTCTTCAACATGTTAGAGTCTAAATATTTAATAAGCCCCATCAAAACAAGGGTGATGACAACAGATAAACGATTAAGAGGAAAATAATGAATTTTAATGCTGCACTTGGAAGAAATTCCATTAAAACTTTTAATTACTTTAGTTAGCACTTTTTGACGTTTTGTCAAACAATAGTACAAGTGTGTTGACGTGTTGTGCATGTTATATTATTGTGTACAGTGTACGTTTACTGAACTCATTACTTATGCATAGCTGCAAGATAACGATATTGCATTTCATATTGTTATTGTAAATACTTACGTATGTACTATGTATGTAGTATGTATATGGAAGAAGGACAGTGTCCAGTCTAGTCCAGTCCAGTCAACATAAATATTTAATTTATCTCGCATGGGGTGTATTTGATGTATTTAGTGCATGTATCTGTAATTTAGTTAAAAGTTGTTGCATATACCTAAGGGTAGCTATACATATAGAGTAAAATGATAAGTAGTTTGTTAGTAAGTAACTAAAGTAAGTATGCTGATCGTTGATCCGATGTACTGCAATGCAAATGCAATGGTATTAGGGATGGATAGTGGCTGTCTATTGTGACTTGTGAGAGTAGAGAGCATGCAAAATACATTTGCATATATTATCTCTGTTTCCCATGTTTTGCCCTGTTGTAATCTAATGCACAGTGTAATTAAATCAAAGGCTGACACCTGGGCCAGTTGTTCCTTCAAGTAGGCAGATCAGATCAGCTCACCACCGCAGCGGAATATCAGTTCATGTCCAGTCCACGTCGACGTAGATGTTGATGAAGAGCAGAGAGTGGGTAGCAAAAACACATACTTCGAGACAAGTAAACAGCTAAACAATAATAAAAGTTAGTTTACTAGTAAGCAAAAGGAGCGTTCGAAGAACCTTACGTGAAACTAGAATATTCAACAGTCAGTTCAGTCTCATTTCAGTCCAGTCAAGTCCAGAGATCATGATTCATGTCAAGAGATACCAAACCAATACATACAATTACTTGCATAATAGGGAAAAGAATTGTAATCTGCTTCCATTGCATTGCACTGAATAAATTCTGTTCTGTAGTTACAGGTCAACCTATCTATAGGTATATAGGTGTGTTATACTTACACATTAGTATATATTGTGTTTATGCACTCTGTTAGGTACTCATTCGCCTACAATTTTTATTCCTGCGTTAAGGAGGACTCAATGGTTAGAATATGAATCAGACGGACGCGCGCTTGATTCGCATCTGTTCATATTGAACGTGC
>JAQFYC010000332.1:0-62805 GCA_034694165.1 Tomocerus mixtus
TGGAATTCTACCCTTTATGTATTTCCCATTCATATATGTGCTGAATGAATAGGAATGGGTATTATATTCTACTGTAGGTACTAATAAGTAGCTACTATTAGCGTCCATATGCCTCCCTTTGAAGTATAATCATTTTGCTCCAAAATATTACATAGTAGAGTAGATACATACTTTACTGTACCTAATTGTAAGCAGAAAAGGTACCGAGAGAATTGTATATACTTTGTTATCTACACTACCTAAAGACATAATGGAACCAGCGCAAATTCGCAGGAACCATTCTCAAATTCTAATGTTTGACTTCTCCGAATACTAATCAAAAGAAACCTGAACTGAACTGTAAGTTCATCGCATCACCATGCAAGATTTCATCTGCCTTATAAATATAATAATATATGTGTAGCGTAAGTATTACCAATACAGGATCACTATAGGCACCTTCGCCTATGAATTCAAGTTCAAATGAAATGTTCTTCCTTTCTAATCTTGTCTGCGTCACGTCACGGCATACATAACCTATTTAGTAATTCTAAACAACCACCTTTTCCTTAAGCGGCCAACATGTAAAAATACTTTTGCATAAAAAATAGGAATCCTCAGAAGTAGTATCGCATCGCATCGGTCTTTCGCGTCTCTATTTTATTATCTGTATCCGGTCAGACAAAGAAAATGAATATATCTTACATATATTGCATTGCACCTAGTTATTATATTTACACATTGTTGCACAAATGTATTCAGTCACGTTGAATTTAGGTACCTACACTGTCTGCCTAGGCGTTTGAACTGAATTACTTCAACCTTAACCTTTACGACCACATTTTTTATTGAAATGATACACATATATTTTATAAAGAAATTCAAAATTAATTCCCTGTATATATAAATAATATTAATCTAATCCAATAAACTGTGGTAAACGGTGTTAAAATCAAGTGAATTTTATTAATATGTATACTATAACGATAGTGGTGTGGTGGTCGAATTATCGAAATCTAAAGTTGCTCCAGATCTTGGGTACATTGATATTCATAATTGTTTTCCCCATGTCAACAACTTTCCAAAAACACCTCTTTTTATTGTGGCAATTTAAAAATGTTTAGGGCGTGTGGCCATAATCCGAGGAGATGAGGTCGATATTATTCATATTTCAATGAGATCTTCCGTAGAATCCCCTCTGGGTCATACAAAAAATTTGAAGGCGATTTCTCAAAACGTTTTTTAGTTACTGCGCAAACCGGACAGATATACGCAACATTCTTATAAAGGAGACAGGCTCCTTAATAAATGTTTAGCTAAAAATAAATAAAAGTAAGTTTATTATACTGTGTACATTTATCTATCAAATCAAGAGATTAAACTCGTACTCCTGTGGGGTTAATATAATATGTAGGCTGTCTATAGTCTAATGTAATTATGTGTTGTAGAGCTTAATGGTGAATGCGACTAATTGGCACATCCCATATCCCATCCTTATTCAAGTTAGTTTTATTATAACGAGTTCCTCATTGATAAATTCTAAAATGAACTGGTAGGGCATCCACGTAAGTATTAAAGGCGTGGCATTACATTTTCATTGGCTACCAATAAAAGCTTGCTAAATTTTTCATTCATTTGTGGCTAATAAATTATTTGCAGTAAATCGTAAACAAACATCTGCATATCTATCTATAATCGAGCACCTAAAGTCTTGCTAACATAAGGTATGATTAATTTCTCAATACATAAGGTGTGGGAAGGTATCGGAGATCTAAAATCAAGAATTTGCAAATAAGTAGTGTCTATAATAAATAACGTGAATTATCTCTCTATATTGAGTATGTAATAAGTATATGTGAAGTGAAAGATAGCTGGTAGCTATATAAGGTACATATAAAAGGTATTTACTTAGCTTAATATAATATACACACAATTTGTGTCTAACATGAAGGCTAAGATGAGCTGAATATTATAAGCCTGCTGACTGATTGGAAATGTTCTGCTAAATGATTTTGACAGGTGCTATTCAGTGAGCTAACATTGAGACGATGATGAGGCATTATCATCATCGGCCCGATTGCAGGTAATGTATGAACATATAAAATGTATCTCTAGATGGAATAGATGGATATTGCATGGAGATAGATAGAAAGAGAGTAACGTTAACGTTAACGTCTCTCCAATAGACATATAGACACCCCATTGAGCTCTCCGTCGTGTCTATCATCATCCCAATCAACGAGAGGCTTCTTGATTCATACATCGACTCCTCGTCCTCACCCTCCGACTCCACTCACTTTTCTTCCTACTTGTATTGGCACTCAACGCAACAAAAGACTACTAAACTTGAAGCAATCTCCGTAGACACTTTCCCGTCGTTAATACTAACTATTTTTATATTTATAGGTACACACACATGAATAGATAAATCTCTCATAACATTCATCTTGACATTGCTGATTTATCGTGAATTTTGTATTAACTTCTACTTATTCGTAAAATATTACAGTAAATTGTATCTATGTACTACTGTTATGTTGAATCCATACATAAATAATTCATAAAAATGATCGAGTATGTTACATAAATGCCATTGTCCCTTTTAGCAAATGCATGTCTGATTGGCACATCATGCCTATATATTTTCCAGTAACTATATAGCTAAAAGGCTAATATTATGCATTATGCAATCCTATATAATTTTTTTACCAATGGAATTGCATCATCATTTGCTAATGGAATTTTAGATTGCTAATCCAAGATGTCACTTATGAATACAAACCGTTTTATCTTGCATAAATACAGTATTTCAACATTGTTAATAAAAATGTATTCCGGAATTAATATTAATAGCTATAATCTACCTGAATTTTAAAATGTTCTAGGGAATTACCATTGCAAAACGATTCCTAAAATATTTGAATTTGCGTCTGAATATAAAATATCACCATGCCAAATTCATTCCAGTCAAGGGAAGTCAAGGTAAGTCAAACCAAGCCAGATTGGAGTTTTAAATATAGTTTTAGGTACTGATAAAGAGTTGACTTTGGCTTGGAGACAGACGGATATACAGTATACATAGATAGGGGCGAGTGGAACGAACGATTCCAGTTATTATAAGCAAAAATATGCAAAATATGATTGGAGTTTGCATCTTTTGGATCTATGCATCTGGTATAGTATTAAAATTGACAATATTATACTACATAATATGCTATGCTGGTGCTGGTGCTAAATAATAATACATAGGTAGGTAAGCAGGGTAAAGGAAGGATGTAAAGGTAAGTACTCGTACATGTATATGAATAGGTAGATGCATAGAATTTGTAGCGAATTGCAGATAAATGCTTCTGGTTTCTTTTGTTACTAATATTTCTACTCGTCAGAATATTTAACTGTACTTGGTTGATTTATATTCAGAAGGATCTCACATCAAAAGAGTGTTTATGTTTTAAAGGGCGGGTTGGCCTGACGGACTGGTCTCTCCTAAGCTATGTACAAATTCTGGCCTGGTCTGGCTTGGTATTCTATTGTATTTCTCATTTATTGTAAAAACAAGCAGACGAGTAGCCATGAACTATCTACGTACAGGTAAATGTGCTCATGCTGCAATAATACTAGTAGAAACTAGAAATATACATACCTACATAAAAGATCTGCGTATTATTCAGTATTCTCTATCTGTACCTTTACTTTGGTTAGTTATGCCTGAGCTATCGTATCTTAGTTTACTCCTTTGCAGTGTTTGACTTGTATGAATGTGTGTATTTATATGATGGATAGTATATGCCATGCCATGTCATGCCAGTGACAAATGTATGTAGGGGTATGTTATGTTATGTTCTATTTTGCTAACACATGTATCTAGCTAATACCTATACTAAATATGCACTAAAAGAGTAACTACGTGGAAATAAACGTATTTGTAAAATTTAAGAAATCATGCATAAGTAGTTTTTCTCTGTCAAAAAATGCGTGGACATGCAACAGTCTAGTCGGTAGTTGTATTTAGAAAATATTTTTCATCCTCAATAGCATTTCCATTTACATACTTTACGTAAATGTCTAAAAGGATTTGCTCTTGCTCTTTGTATGTTGTGATTCCTATTTATTCTAAAAAGAATAATGTATTTCCCTAAAACTGCATTTACATAGCTATAATATGCTATACATATATAGTCCGGTAGGTATCTACTTAAAATATAGTACGGAAATCTTATTGTTAGCTAAAAAGGACGGATGGATGTATGTAGTAAATAATAGCGATGCTGATGCTAATACTCATATAATAATAAGTAAGAAAATAGCTGGACGGGTGAACTGGAAATGGAATGGAGCAAGTTAAGTTAGTGGGAACGCAGTGAACTGAACGAACACTTTTAGGAAAATTGCCTGTTGCAACTGTTAACAAAGTAAAGGGGTTTCTTCCTCAGATCCGTAGTTATACTGCTATTTGCCATGTGTAATAATGAAATGTAGTAGTAAGTAAGTATAATAGAAGAGTATGCTATGCAAAGCAATAGGCAGACAGACCTTGGACTTGAACGTCGTAAACAAACCCAAAAAAGATGACCTAACGCACCTTCTCATTTTACTCACTAGCTCATATAGTTGCTTCTTCTCCTTACTTATTTTTCCTCGGGTCAACTTTATTTTCCTTACATTTTATCTCCCAGAATCACCATTTTATTGTGAGAGAAAGAGGTACCCGTATGAAATACTTACTACTTACCTAACCCTAGCCGAAGCCAAGTGAAAAATAATAATCAACACCATCAGAAGATATATTGCCATCATATCACCCATTCACTATTTCTACCCACAGATCGAGAAAAGCCATGTGCTCTTTTAGTTACCAATTCATCATCAACAAGTAGCATCTAAAAGATGTAAGTATAACTGTAACTCTAATTACTAAGATATTTGCTATCTGTGAAGTCTGAGAGCTAAACGTAAACGTAAGTATAATAAGTTAAAGGATAAGGGGCAAGTGAAGAAAGTGAGTTACTTGAATTTACTGAGAATGAGATGATGAGAAGATTATGTATGTATATGTACATAATATGTAGGTATGCTAAATTCCTTTAAAGTACAAGTACAGCACATTCATGTCGTGTATGTACAAATGTACCTTACATTTACATTAGAATTAGAAAAACAAAGTTGTAGTAGTTAATAAGCGTCTAATAAGTATGAACAGATTCCTTCTTTCTGTTATATTATTACATTGCTTGTTACTACGTATGTTCTGTAATTTTGTACATACCAATTTATGGTTGAGATTTGAGATGAGAATTATCTAGCAATGTAAGTGTATGTATTGTATATGGATATTAAGTATGCAGATATAGAATGGAATGGGGAGGAAGAATGTCGTCTCATCTTAATCTTGAATAGCATCTGCGCTATTACACACACATCACATACCTAGTTACTTAGCATAAGAACCTTTTTGTTGTATTTATAAGAATTCCATATTACTTGTTGGCATGTAGCAAAACAGTGGGTTCCCTTACTATATACGTATCAGTAGATACTAAGGAAAATGCTTATGAACATTCATTTAGTTTTGTACGCGCATATTTCCAATAGTTCACTTTAAACACTATAGTTTGGGATAGTCCATTGTAAATCCTTTAGTTAATTTTTGGTCATTTGTTGACTCTTTTCTCCTTTCTCACTGTGAAAATAAGGTAATCAACAACTATATTTATTACCAAGTTTTGAGACAATCAGAGTTGTTGGGATGGTTTATGATGGCGTAAAAGTTAGTAACTACTTGACGCTCGTACTTACATTATATTGGGTACTTACTAGTTAGTAAATAACTGTTCTCTGAGTTAAAGCCAGAGCTAACAACAGCAACAGTACATAATGCTAATACAAATATCATCTCTAACAAGAAAAAACAGAAATCTAAATGCAAAAGACATTTACAGATTACAGTCCCTATTACTTATTGTTATTATAGAGAAGAAAAGAGAAAAGAGGTGGGTGAGTGAACGAGTAAAATGTGCATTTTCCTTACGATGAGTACTTTACATCATAGCGGGGGGATTGCTTTATAATAACTACTCTACCTGATTGCTCTACCTGTCAATGGCCATCCACAATAAGACATCTTTGTCTTTCAGTCTATAGGAAACCAGCTATAATAAATAATTTTACTTACAAAGGCTTACAAAAATCATTATTACGTATTTATTGTTAAAGTATAGAATACATAATAGTAAAAGTGTCTGCAGAATTTCTTTATAATGTCATTCTACTTAAGTGTACAGTTATAAATAGAAATTTCTGTGTAACAGAGTGGGAAATAAAGATTAGATGAGTTGGTAAGTATTCTTTTAGATTTGGATCTGAGATCATAGTACAAGGTAGCCGTGTCAATGATCTTTTTGTTAATCCTGGACAAGGACTTAAAGCCAGTGCAACGCATCGGAAAGTTAATTTTAGAGAGAAGGATTCAACTTGCTTGCATTAGGTACCAAATGTGTTAGTCACCTTTACTTTACTTATAACCAATTCAGTACGCCTACCTTCTGAGTGCGTAACAATTAGGAATCCAGCTTATCTACGTAGTACTATACGTGCAATAAGCATCTAGATATTTATTATTATCCTAAAGGATAGTTCATGTAGTGTGTATTGTATAATAAATATTTATATCTGGGTATACAGATATGTAAGTGCATATACTAGAAATAAATGACCCTGTACTTTAGTTACTCAAATATTTTAGAAGTGTACTGTTGTGCAGATACAGTGTGCTATGTTAAGGACAGAGATCGGATTGAGGTACATAAATATCTGTAGGACTGATATTGTTAAGTTAGTGAGTCTATAATTGAGGGAGAAAAGGATTACTGGTTTATCTTTTAGTTTGGCATAGCATAACAGAAGACAGACGAATGAGAAGGTCAAGAGATTCGATGAGAGCAAAAGGCAGCAAAAGGGTCACTCTATTTCTATCCATTTGAGAAGAAATCAATTTGAGTCGAAAACAGTTTAGGAAAAATTCAAGGAGAGGGTAATGGCACTTTCAAGGCTCTCTCTTTCTATATACGGTAAAATTAGAATCTCTACGTAATGATGGGACAAAGCTAACAAGAATCTGAACTCAAGAATTACTCTCTTCTATACAATAGTAGGTACACACAGTTTCCAATCCACTTATAGATAGTTACATAGTTATTGTCATTAACGGAACAAACTGATATAACATAACGGACAGGGAACGTAACCTATTGTTAACAACCATCCAAACCAATTGCAATCTGTTCGGTAATATCAACCATTTATATTGTTCTGTGTGGTAACTCTGTCTCTTAATACAAAAATACGTAACTCTTACTTTACCTTCCTCTACTGTAATTTTCAGACAAAATCAATACTGAGATTGCCCCTTTAATATGGCTATTACAGGAAGGTACGTGTACAAATTCTTGCTTTTGTACCTTACTGGGCATATGCACAGTCAGAGGAATAAAAGAACTTATTTTACCAAGCATCTGTAAATACATAATGCATTATACTTAATATTGCGCCAAGTTACGTGAAAATAACTTTGAATGCTCATCAGCAGACACTACAAAGGAAATAGGAGTCTGTCCTTTCCATTTTTTCGTTCATTTCCCAAAGATTTCTGATGATCTGTCAGATTTATACCTACAGACAGGCCAAACTGACCATACGTACTGATTTTGAGGAGCCTGCACTCTATAACCAAAAAGTGTATATCAGTAAATGTTCCTTTTTGTAGGTACTATTACTATTTATATTGTAATCATGTTATTCTTACAGAACTAGACTTGCTACATACATAGAAAGAGATAATCTCGGTATTTTCTCTTGTGAGCTCGTTTGTGGCTGCCCGTGTGTGAGTCAGCATGTTCTGCATTGTGTACTTTGTTCACTCGTCCCATATTCAAATGGAATTAGCTTGGATGCCCATGATGAATGAGGAGGCTGCTACATAATATGATACTTGCATATAGGTTATTTCATTGTATTGTGATGCCATAATATCATGCAATATGTTGATTACATAGAAGTACAAAGGCGAGGGGAAAATTACTCAAAGGGTTACTATTGTGCTTCTAAGTACCTGGCGATTTGACACGGACAGGGCAGAACACTAGAGCAGCAGTCCCGACCCCGACCTGGTAAAATGCGTCTGCTCATTCAACCAACAGTTGTAATCAGAATTATTTAGTTACGTGGATACCCAAAGGAGAACAAATGAATAGGACACTTCAATCCCTTCATGAATTTCTATGAATATGGAAAAGAATAAGTTATCTATGTACTTACTGTCTTGCTGTCCCGTTTTACGGTAAAAACGTTCTGTTCAGGATTATTTTGTGAAAAATTTATAATGTTTTCCAGTCGAACAAACAGGGGTAGGTATCTGTTCTACATAATATGGTATTTGCATTGCATAATAGTAGAAACCAGTAATTATAGGGCTGAGCAGCCAAAAGTTTCCATTTACATATGACGTTTCAACTGGAATGGTCTTATAAGAGGTTAATAAGCAATATAATTAGTATTTGTATTAATCAGTGAATTATGGATTAATCTATTTATATTGTCACCTTAAAATTATTTGTTCGTAAAAGTGGGTAGCAAAATATTTCTAATCATGCCACAAATAGAACAGAATACACTTATGCTGCACGATAAGCGCTGCGTTACAATTGGGTTAAAAACATTGCATGTATCCCCCAATCTGGGATAACGCTTTTTGAGAATTATTAAGCTACTGAATAATATTTTAGCTAAATACAGTACAACCTAAGCATATGATTTAAATTAGCATTTACCTGACTGTTGTTATTATACACAGCGTTCTATATAGTACAAGCAGTGCAAGTCCGTGGATATCGATGAGGCTTACTGTATTCATGAGTTATAGGTTTATATTGCATTGAATGCTGAGTTAACAGTTAAGGGATTGCATTTTATGAGTGAAGTAAAGAGTGTACCTATTGCTTTTGGTATTGTTAGTTTTACCTTTCCAAGTAGTCAACTTGGTTTGGTTCTTCTCGTCTTGGTTCACATTATGTTATGCACTGTGACATAATAACAGTTCTCCATTCTCCAACTCTTCCTTTTTTCATGTCCTCTGGTAGAATTTACTTACTGATTGTAAGTTTCATTTAGAATAGCAATGACGGATTGCATGCAGAAGCAGAAAACTAAATGAGAGCAACGTTCTATGATGTAGTATTCCACTCATTTTCCCACCTTCTGCTCCTGGCTCTTTTACAAAATAATATGTACCTATGTACATATTATGCAGTATTTATCTGCATGTCCGCTCTTTGTAAGGATTCTACTTACTTACTTACTTACTACTTATGTGTCTATGTAACTACAGTAAATATCTACAACTTATACATAAGTAAGCGCTCATACCTATCAAAAATTTCTATTCTACACAAGTGACAGACAAATGCAACTTTTAACTTTAACTGCTTTCCTACCAACTTTGCTACCTATACCTAAACTCTAAACTACACTTCCTAGATACTATTCACAAGGAATACAACTAACACTATACATGCATTTAACACAAAACTTATGACAAATAAATGTTTGTTTGAATATTAAATGACGTAACTGATGTGGTGTGCTATGGTTAAAGTTAAGATTATCATTATGATGAGTTTATATAATATTTCTCCTGCCTGTCATGACTTGACGGCCACTTATATTATTGCGCATTAATAATAGTGCTTCTTACATACTTATTGTTAGATAAGCTAAATAAAACTAGCACATGCTGATAATAACGTATTAAAAGCTAAGGATGTCATTGTATGCAGTAGAGTACCGTTTTCCTGCGGCCTGGCTTCGTTTGTCAAATCCTGGAAACAAATGCATAATCTCTGTTTCGCTCTGTAATAAATAGTAAACAAAGTCTTCCCAGAGTTCCCATGGAAGTAGCGCTTAAATACAATAAAACTGCAGAACTGTAGGTATTTATGAAATCACACAACATAATGAAAACAAAGAAAGAGCGTCTACTTTGTACATATAAAAGGAAAACAAAGGACAACTGTACTTTTTCGTAGGAAACGAAGAATATGCATGGAATATTATCAGCTAAACGTAGGAAGATATTAAACTATGTGCTACTTACTATTTATTTACTAACAAAGTCATTCGCTCGCCATCCTATCATTCCTATCACAATTCTTTTAAATAAGTTGCTAACTATTTAGATAAAGGCATTTTTCCCATTCGACACTCCATGATTGAGTGTGGATGAGTTTTTCTACATACAAATGCACTACAGTAAATCAAGTAAAGACATGGCTTCGTATTTATAGGTACCGTATTCTACTTAACACATTCTACTCAATGTTACACAAAAAGTAATTATAGAACTGTCCAATATGCAAATTTTGTGTAGGCAATCCTTTATTGTTATATGAGTTATATAATAAATGTAATATAAATCATAAAGCAAAATTAATTAGAGATAACGCCGTAATTTTGACATTTTGACAACTTTAATTTAATGTAGAATATAATGACAATGCTTATTAGAGTAAGATAGTTGGTAGTGTATTTTTATATGTTTATAATTGCACATAACTACAATGCCTAGCAAATGGAATGGGCAAGACAGATACAATATTATAAAATTATGCACAAGTTCATTGCTTGATTCAGTGTATAATTATAGGAATTTATTTGCCAAGTGTACTTATCCTTACGTTAGTTGTCTATGCATTACATAGAGGTACAACTCATTATGCCTAAGTATATAGCGTGTAACAATTAATTAATTGTAGCATTATTGCATAAAAACAAGTCTGGTGGTATTAAATTACATTTCAGACGATAATGTTTATATAAATACTTATTTGATTTCCTTTGCTAAAGTAAGTTAATGAAAAAAGTTCTAATCGTCAGCTGAAAATACTCAAAGCAAAAAGAGGAGTCGTCAAGCAGTAGAAAAAGGCAGTGAGAATTGTTGTGTAATAGCACAGAGCTACATATATTTCGTATACGTGCACATAATGTGGCCAAAGGGCTTTCAGTGTCGGGAAAACACTCTATTTCTTTCAAGCATGATTTTGTAACAGAGTTTTAATTACCCAGTATGTCAAGATTCAAGTTCCCATATGCAGAAAAGCTCTAATTTATGGTTACTTCTAGTTGCCACTCAAACAGCAGGACACACCAGAAAATGACAAGAGCTCTAGCGCTCTCATCTTTGAATTTTGATTAGGGCTCATCATCAGCCGCCTTAACTACCTACACAACATTAGCTATACATAATATTCATGCACACCTTAATGCTACATCTCTACAGTCTACACAATATTATACCCTAAATAAAATACAGTAATACTAGTCTTGCAATTACGTTAATACATTTTACATTTCCTTATAAGCTTTCAACAGTATAATATATCGCAAGTATTTTGATCCACTCTACATATTTAAATTAAACCATAGTATTATGCATGGATTGCCTAACGTAAGTTACCTTTGCATACATAATTTATTACATTACCTCACAAATGGAAAAGTACGAATATTACGCTAACCAAACCACTATTTATGTCCGTCCAACCCCAATATGCTTTGTATTTCCTTCTGTTCTTCTTGCTCACAACAACATTTAGCTATCAGACAAATTCATTAGAAGCTGCAGAACCGGGCGCTTGCAACCTCAAATCCACTAGTGAGGTAATTTTTATAGCCTTAACTCTTATTAATTATACCCAACATACTATAACTAGCATTAGCTCTTCTGGAAATATCTTTATCTGACTCTTGCACCTAGACGATAATTATGGGTTCCAATTCAAGATGTATAAACTTTAACGTGTAGTACTAAGCTAGCAATTAAGTCATTATAACTGTAATCACAGCAGTCAATTTCTATTAATATGAAGAAAGAAGTTTTGCTTTTAGCTTTAATTTGTGAAATGAGATTTTGTTTTTTAAAAACGATCAGAAATTGAAAATAATTTAAAATTAAAAATAAAATGGTCAGGTGAGTGGATCTTAATTGCATGGAATAATTTTGTGGCGTAGAATGCAAAGGTGTGCTTGCAAAATAGCATTTACTTCAGTGAATTACGAGGGATTCCACTGAATTTGTGTTGATGACTAGGAGGTAACCGCAAGGAAAGTTTCATGCATTATGCATTTTAAGACTTTTGTTGGGAATCTTCACATATTGCCTTAAAGTATTGTTGTAAGTATACAATGCATGTACTATATGAACTTACGTTACATAATTTAAGCAGTTTATGATAAATTTTATTTGTTGAACAACAGGAAGAAAAGGACCGAGGTAAAATCTTCTTTTCACAAGACAATTAAGCATAAAACGGCTTCCTTTAATATAAATACCGATTTAGCACAACTCTTGTCTATGTTTTGAGATGCATGTAAATAAAAGGGTATAAAGGGGTAGGTAGGTTGCTTTTGTAGAATACAATACAAATAGCCGTGGTAAATACCTAGTAAAGTTAAAGTTTGTTCAGATGGACGGTCCACCTACCTGTTCATTTAATATATTAAGAAATGATTTAAGGCGAAAGACGTAAGCAAACTATGTGAGCTGCATATAATAATTCTGAGAGTAGAAGATAGGAATGTACGTAAAGCTGCCGAACTTTGCTTATTATTACTTCTAACGAACTAACTAACGTTTCTATATTACTTTTACTAGAACAGAGAATATAAACCTAAAAAGAGAAGATGTATCTATATATGTAGGTAAATAAGTTTTCACACATAAGTACAGATTGTCTGTCTGTCCGCTTACTATTGTATTTAGTATAACTGGCTTATATTATGTGTAGTATTCGTCTCAAGTGTAACTATTCTGTATTCTAGGCTACAGGGATAGAAAGAAGACTGGGTTTTGACTTTAATCCTCTAGTTCAAACTTCAAATGCACGTCCAGCCAGTCCACCTCGATCCATTCACGCCTTTTACATGTGCAATAATTTCTCTGAAGAATTACCAACAGAAAAACTCACAGTGGACTACTATGTGGATAATAGTACTGCTTTTTTGGTACTCCCAATCTTCTCAGATCATTTTTCGCTCCGTCTCCACTTCACTTGGCATTGCTTTAGAGAATCTCTTTCTATTTACTCATCCCATCTCAGATACATACATAAACTATATACATAACATTATTTTATATTAGTCTCCACATTAAATAGAATTCTACGCGGATGCAGATAAAGATTCGCCGCATTCCCCGTAAGCTAAACTTGTCTTGGCGGTACTCATATTTTCTGATCTCTACTAATAGCTGTACATACTTCTAACTTTGTTCACAGCCATCACTCATATTAATTCTAATCGTTGACTTCCATAATAATATTTTACCTTCTCTATGTACAATGTACTACATAGGTAGTTAAGATACATTAGTACACCCATTAGGTAGCTATGATGACGAGCCAAATTCATATAATTTTAAGAAATCTAATGTATGTATCTAGGTATATAATACCTGTTTCTTCTACGTATCTATGTATAATTATGCAAATAATATTCAAACGTAGATATTATGTGCCGTATGTGTATTTCTAGTATACATGTAGATATGTATGAATTTCAAATATGTAGCAATACTTATTAAATATTAAGGATAACTTACAACTTACCTGCTTACGTGGACTATTTCATCAGCAGTTTAGTTGTGTGTGAGTACATGGAAAAATTTCATAGAATAATGTCTGCAATGTCATGTTATTAACGCATATTAAATGCAGACAGTGTTCTAAATATAGATATGTAACAATCTGAAGAAGAATTAGTGTGCATTGCAATGTTAGAAATTTCCACTTAGCTGAGTAACATTAATATTAGGTATATTATGTGCATAGTATGTGTAAAGATTAAAGATAGATTCATGCCCGTGTAATTACTTTAGGCTTAGCTACGCACAAAGACACACACTTTGCCATACTCTTCCATGTTTGTGACGTGAAGAAAGTTCAATGAGGCTATTGCGAGAGAAATTCTGCTGCTCTACCTAGATTAATGGCTATAATTAGGTGGCTTGGCTCGGCTTGGTCATTAAATATACTATTTTCAGATATAATGTATTTACACTATCTTCCTTCAAGTACGTATATAGCTTGCAGATGTAGTTGGAGTTGGAGTTGGAGAGACACGAAAATATCAAAGGAAGCGTAAAAATAGATTAGATTCCATTTGTTATATAGAATAAAATGAGTTGCTGGAAAATTGTACTTACAGAGATGCACTTTATCTAGTTGGAAAGATTTAACTTTCAGATAATTCGAGAGATGTGTTATTATGGGAAGTGTAGACTTTCTGTATTAAAGCAAATGGCTTTATGTTATGCTATGCATGCTTTACTTTCCTCTTCTATCCTCCTTACCGTGCCGTGGTTAGGCTTGTTGGATGTAGTCAAGGTAGCCTGCCAACCGTAATATTATTATAAGTCAGGCTAATCGCAATAAACTAACGTAAGTAAGCAACAAGCATATTATAGACTAACTTGTACTTTTGTATACTTTACCTAGCATTGTTGCGGACTCAACTCAGCAGCTACTAAGTAATATGTACGCTAGACAAAGATAAAGATAACATGTTGTAAAACACAGTGGTAAATTGAATTCGCAATCAGTACAATTTACAAAGCAAAGATTTATTTTTCCTAATTTTACAAGAGTATCTACTGCAAGGAAACAGAAACATCCACTTCATAATTAATGACGAGGAACTTATGGATTATTATATCTAAATGCACTACTACCACACACTGTTTATTCATTTAATCTGTAGAAATAAAATACTAGTTAATAAAGTGTTGAACAAGTAATTATTTAAACGCTTAAAAGCAGATTTTCTTATCTTAACAAGTGTGCGATATGTTAATAAAGTATAATATATTTTTTCCTTTACACTATAAAATGTAAACTTATTGTTTTAGCTGAATCTTCAAATAATCTTCCATAATTTAAGCTAAACTAGTATGTCATTGAAAATATAGTTTTGTGAAATTAATGTTTGACCTCATTAATATACACTAAATTGGTGCAATTCAAAGTATAATCCTCAATATTAGGTACCTACTTATATACATGTTTATATTTTCATTGGGAGGATAAAAGGATACCTTGATCTAATTTATAATTATAAAAAATTGAGTAATATAATGATTTGTGAAATGAACAGAAGCAACTTAAGTAAATCCTACATACATACATAGTAACAAGCGAGCAATTAATTCCAACTTTTTATTAACATTTATGACAATTTTGTACTTGTGATTAATGCAAAAAATCTCATCTGTTATAATGTTGTATATTTTATTGTACAATATGAAGTATTTAGGTAATTAAATGTTGATGAAGTATAGCATTATTACGTGTCTAGTGCAGATACCAAAAGGTCAACAGGTGTTGCACATTTCGACTATATAAATTATTTTTCCCCAGGAATTTAAACACTAGTTGTAATTATCATCCAAAAAAAGGTGTTTTATGATTCGAGAGAATTTTATCATTGCAAAATACATGTGTCCTTCTGTCAGATCTCAAGTTAGTATAGAAGAAATGAGTGGTATTCGTAGTTTTTTGCTCTAAAGATATAACCCAAGGAGAATTTGGGGCAGAGAAGAGATGGTATGAAATGCAATTGCTTTGATCTCAATTCAGATGGATAATAATTTGTAGTTATGCATGTATGTTGTAGGTATTCTTTGAGTTGCTTGCTAACACTAACGTTATAGAACTTAAGTTGAGTTGAGTTGGGGATGGATGGATAGATTCTTGTCCCTACTACTTTATTTAGTTAGTGCTTTGTTTTCTGGCGTGGTTTTGAAGTTGAATGTTAGTAGTTCTAGAATAATATTATAGTAAATAGTGAGACGTTAGAGTTAGATACGTGTTTATATGTTCGTATCACCCATAAGTAGAAATTATTACACTTATTTAGGTATTATATATATGTATGTATGAAGTCCAGTCGAATTGAACTTGAATAAGTATAAGTAACATAATATAACACAACAAAACATAAGGCTCCCCGAATGTATTTAGTTAGTTCCCTACGTAGAATATATGATAGCAGTGTAAAATTAAAACAAAAAAGTTAATTGTCTTATGGTGCACGCATCCTGATGGCTGTCCATTTGACATGGTTCTCCTGTTCTGCGTGATAAGCATCAAACTTGCTTGCTTGCGAGTCAGTGGAAATGCTACAGAAGAATCAGAACAGAGTCACTCTCAACTCAAACTGACTGAGACAGAGAAACATGTAAAACGGTCTACATACACATCACCTACTACACTATCTGCATACCTACACTACATTACACTCATTTGCTATGTGATGTGATGTACATTAACATTTACATTATTATTACTACATATTATACAAGGTAAATAGATGTAAATATTATCTCTATAAGCTTTAACTACAAATTGCTATACAGCAGAGGAGAGAAATGCAAATTATAACTAAGCGAGACTGGACTGCATACTGCATAATTGTATATACCTATTAAACGGTCCAATTGCAAATCCCACATCACATCACAGATGTGGAATGGATTACTACTTATTTTATTATAGATCTATACATCTACATACCTAACTAACAGCTTAACTTAACTAATGAAATGAAGGTAAAATAAGTGCGTCTACCCTTTATGTTACGGTACATGAGCAACGCATGTGTTTACATATTAGGTACCTACTACCTACTACCTACATGGGAACGCTTCCATTTTTTATATATTTTATGCTAATAATTGGATTACTTATATAAATTATTCTAACTTGACGAGATTATAATAAATAATGATATTTGTATAAATATTATTGTATTTTTTGTATGTAGAGATACTAACCATGCAGCCAACTGGATATTGAAATGAACTTAGAACATCTTTTGACTTGATCTGATGTGATGTTGATCTTGCTCATCACATGGCGCATACTAATATTATTATTACCGATGTAGTATAATAGATATGACTATGAAAGCAACTGAAATGATTGAAGGTAGACATTGCAAATGATGATGAGGAGTTGTAATAACTTAAAAAGCTGACATGCAAAACATTTTACAATATTATTATATGAAATAGGAATGGATTGCTAGATCTACAATACACAACAGAGCAGACAAATTTACGAGAGCATTTGGGGCACCTTTGGCTAAGTAATTTAAATGAATGCTTGACAGAAGCATGAATTCAAATAGCGGTCATCAATAAGAAAACCAGACACCATGTTGATTTAATCTATTACATTTTGTCAAAGTTTGCTTTGAGTTAGCCATTTATTCCTTTAGTACCTACGTATTCAATATTCAAAGACAATTCACATCATCCGCAGTTAGTTAACTATAATAATTCCTCTGACTAGACACATCGCATCACCAAATCACAACTACTCGAGCTAGCATCTAACAACTAACTAACGCTAACTCCATTTTGCCATTAACAATTCTCATTTAATTATGTAAATCTGGGCTACTTGCAAATCAGAAATTACTCGTGCATTGTTCTCCTCATTTTCTCATAAGTTAAATTCAATGGCTGTATTGTCTCTGAGTTTATTGACTGCCATGCCACAAAAACAGACTTTCCCATTGTCGAGCTCTGTCGAAATAATGCATTAAAATTGTATTAGTGCCTAACTAATTTTTCTAAATAGTTATTGATATTTATTACATTATCGCATCACTCAACTATACTATAAAATATTTCGTGCGCATAACTAGCATTAGTGCATATAATAAGACAAACAACTTTATTTGACAGGTTTACAGTTCACACACACAACAGAGATCATTATAAAATTCATAACACAACAGAACCAATAGTTAATGAACGAACATAGCAGATGCAGATGAATGGAATTCATGCATTCTTAAATATTCCTCTAGATATTTAAATTTCTGCTAAATTCTCTTATATTATAATATCTAGTTCACCTCATCTCTTCCCTCATTGTATTGACTTGTTTGGTTATTTTGTTATTCCTATTTGCTATGCTGCAGTAGGAGAAATAGAAGAAATAACAATTTAGAAATATGAATTTATCATTTTTCTCAAAGGTTCATGCATATCTGTATTGCTATAATTCTTTCTTTTGACGTGACGATTATTGGTGTGGTTTGCTGAGTGAAGTTGTAGACAAGACAAAACAAAACAACAGAACAAAGTGTAAGTTGTGCTAGCTCAATGTAGTAGTATTATAGATACATCTGTAATTGTAAATCTGACCGCGGCTTGCAAAATAAAATACCTCAACTCATATATCCGCATAATATGTATGAACATGAATTGGATTGAAATTGGTTCACATTATCACCATTCCTTTACATACATTACAGTTGTTACATTACAATATACAGTAGAGGGTAGAACACAACGAGTCTCGGAAGAAATTACCAGTAGGTACAATAGTTGCTAATAGTAAGTAATCTCCATACTATACTCTAATGGTGCCTTTACTGTACCTAATAATTTTCTTATGGGATGCTGTGTGTGAATGTGGACGGAGTCTCAGCTGACAAGAGATAGAACCTCTTTGTGAGTTCAGTTCAGTAGGTATTATTATAAGTGTCCATAAGAATGATGAAGAGTAAGAATTCTTATACAGATAGAGTAAGTTGGGTTGAGAATCCGGTCAGGTCTCACTCTGACATCTGATTATTCTGAGGGTTTGCATATTATATCTGCTAACATCTAAGAGTAGTAAGTAGTAACGTAACTAAATTATATCCAAGGAGGTATCATGTATTTAGCCACCTATTTGTATACATACTTTTCTACATGTAGGTAAGCTAAATGTAATAGCTTCTCGTACTAGTATGTACTACACTTCATATTTGTTATTTTTCTATTGTCTATTACGCTCTGCTCCTCAATCTCAATACATACTATGTAATGTAGGTAGTAGGTAGTAGGTAGCAAATACTTTGGACTCACCACAGTGAACTAACATTTTTGTATACTTACTAATACGTAGTTCTACTACTTGCTTTACTTTTCCCTGCTGCCTGACGTGACGACGATGAAATGAGTAAGAGCACTGTTAATAGTAATTCTAATGCATGTTTATGTATTCTGCCAGTGCAAAGTACAACTATAGCTGCAAAGCTAATCTCTAATAGCTAGTAGTAAATTAGTAAGTGGTGGTCGTATCGTAATCGTCGTACTAAGATTTCCTTGTAATATCAACTTTGGTTATGTAGGCTACCTATGCTCCTATTAGTAAGATGATATCCCTCGGCACCACTAACAACTCAAAGGGAATCGCATTTGCATTTTGTATATGTACATACTTACTACATACTTGCATTTATATACAATGTTATTCACTAATCCAAAACCAGCTATCCGCAGCACAATATTATTATCATTTTACAAAAATACTTACTAGTACTAGCATAGCCAAAGACACCACAACACCAAATCTACTGCGTGTGTTTATCTGTTTCTCACACATTCTTTAGTTAATCGTATACGTAGACTATGGGGATTAATGTTGTATGAATTTTATATATACTTTAATTGATTTGGCGATAAACTCGGAAAGATATTGTGTGCTGGTATTAATATCCTTTCAGGTGTTTCCCTTACCTATTACCTTAGTACTTTAATTTTAATTTACGATTAAAGAGTAGGTGCACTGCCTAATCTTAAATTAATTAAAACCAAATATCTAATATAACAAGATTGAATTTCATTTGACACTAGAAAATAATGGAACATATAAATTTTATTTGAGATTTTCCTTTACTTATATCATTCTTCTGTTACTTAAATAAATATATCTAATCTCTTTGTTGGCTTTTAATATTTGAGTGCAGAAGTAACAATGTTATTTTACTTAAATCGATTTTTAGTGGATACTTAAATGCAAACATTCAAGTCTGTATATTTAAGCATTTAAGTAATGCATTCTATATTGACAGTAGCCAAATTATTGATATACTTACAGCCTTTATAAACAGAATATATGTTTTCTTAAGCTTTATTTAAGTTTCTTGGGTATTGTATGCATGATATTACATATTATTATTTTAAATATATTTAACAACAGGGACACATTTATTACAAGTTGGGTGCTTATTAGTAGGTAGGGTGTTTATTACACTTCGAAGGGATAGTTATTTTTATGAATTATGGGAAGTGAGGAGTTTTGCCACAGTAATGCCATTTTCACTAGTAATTATTTTGGTTTATTTTATCTTAAACATGCCCCATTTACCAGAAACTAGCTAATAATGATGTAAATCTGCATAAAATATTATGAGGGAAACTAAACTAAAACTATAATCTTTTGCAAGATTTTCTCAAATAATTTAGATAGCTTTACAGGCCGTAATGGTAATATGTTTTCTCCCGTCTCATATTAAGCGTCCTATCCTTCCTGTGTTCGAGGAAGGCTCTTTTTAATAGCTACAATTTTTAATTGGACCAAAGGGTTTCATTAGGTGGTGGAACATTCGATGTTTTCCGTCATAAATATAGGAGTGTACACTACATTACTATTACATATTATATACAAAGTTGACGCTTTACACTACTTTTAGTAAGGATTCATGAAGAAAGTGCGATAGGAAGTTTGAGAGGCGAATGCGAATGGAATGATAGAGTTGAAGTCTTGTGGTAGAATGGGAGATAAATTTATTTAAGTATTATTTATATTATATAGTTGGATATCGTTTTTAGTTTATAGTCCAAAGAAGTATCTTAACTAGGAAATAGCGTTCGGCCAGTTAAATTAATCGCTTTTCTTTCCTTTTCTCACTATATGCCTTTACTTGCTTTAGTTTAGCTACTTGCGTACATAGGGTTGTAATTTCGTAGATATTTGTGTATAAAATGTATATATCCGTGCGGTAGTAAAACTAAAGTAGGTGTATATATAGTGTAGTGTAGTTAGCTATTGCATTATTTGAGTATTTACCTTATGAGAGCAAAGCGCTTCAGCTAAATGCTAGGAAGGAGTAAATAAGTATTAAACTAAGTATTCATGTGTGTGAGTGGATTGAGTGAAGTGAGTAAAATAAGGTAAGAAGGATGGATCGAGGAAAAGTTGAGCAAAAAGTGGCTATCCACTATCAGAAACGAACTAAACGTTAATTGAACCAGGCCTAAAAGTAAGTAAAAAGGAGCTGGGCTCTCATTTATATCCATGTGAGTGGTGAAGGTCATTGCCCGTCTTGTGTAAGATTTTTCTGCACCTGAGAAAAAGTTATGAGATATGGTCAAGCATGAGCCATGGAAAATATATAAGAAGAAGAAGAAGTCCTCTTTGATCTATCTCTCCCACATCTACAATTCCATCCATCCACCACCACCACACATACATACTTACCATAGCACCTGAATATAGTATACCAAACCAAACCAAACCAATAGTTAACTTTAACCATGTATGCATCAACAACTCAAATTCAACTACGTACATGTACACACATGCTGAATCCATTCCATTTCACATCCACATGGAACTATGAAACTATGAAACTATGGGACTTTATTTTATATTCAGCACGGACAACAAACTATCTATTTATCTATGTTCAGACGATGTATATACATTATCTAACTACGTACTTGTACTGCTATAAAACTAAATCTATCCATAGAACACTTTATTTTACCTGCCTCTGCCTTTTCTTGGCAAATTGCATCGTGTACGTACGTAATTCAGCATTCTTCCACAATCTCCCCCACTCCACTCAAAATATGTATATATAGCTACATGCATACTTAATATTTAATACTGAATTCTCATATACTTACTATAAGCAATAAGAAAATATATCTGCTTATTTTCTGTCTCTGCTTCTCTTCTTTCTTCTTCATATCCATATACTCATGTATTTAAACAATGTAATGCAAAACACAATCACTATTATACTATAGTATCTAATAATTTAACTAATGGGGCACATAGGAAAACAAAGAGTACTAAACTAAATACAACAGTGCAAGTGCATGTACAGAGTGGTAGAAAGAAACAAACACGTAGCAAGAGCAAAATACATAGACACATACATAGCTATAGGTAGAAAGAATATTTGCATGACTATGTCCATGTTCTCTCATCACCAGCCAAGAGCTCAGAGACTCGCCATGAAATGAAACATGCATGCATATTTATATACACACATCTATTATTATTAATATTATTATTGTTATTATTATTGAGGATTCTAAGTTCCTTGCCCAGGTTTAGCGTTATATTACTGATTCACCCAGCTATATTCTTTTGTACGTGTATAATGTTAACCAGAACCAGCATTCCTTTATAAAATTCATTCTTTTTACCATACCATGATCGTCTCTGTGGCTATTTATCATAGTTATATTATTATATACAACTACCTGGCTGGACTGAACTGAACCAACTCATCATAGCATTGTTGTCTTCTATCAATGCACCATTATTTACGATAACATAAAGGTTTTACTTTACCTGCCTCTTTTACATATGTATATTTTGTTGTCTAATCTATAGATATACTAATATACACTGTACTGCACTATTCTGTCGAAATATATAGTAAAAAATACTATAAGCATGATTTGACTACAACATTTTGTATGTAGACACATAAATAAATACTTACTGTTGTTGCAGAGCCTATTGCGTCATATATTTTGATCTTACTACGTTACTGTAGTACTTACTTATTATTATGTATTAAAACTCCTCTGTGCTATGCTATGTTTGTGTAATGTGAACTGAAGTTAAGCAAAATATATTTAAAGAGGGATAAAAAAGAATATAAATTCTGGTTATGAGAGTTGGGCTATTTATCTTAGAACATTCGTTTAGCCAAGCCACTCCGACTATAAATTCCCATTCAGCATAATCATGAAACAAATTCCAGGTTCACAAAAAGTTCCAACGTGCTTTTCCGAAGAATCGAATGATCCAACCCTTTAGCACTCACCTCATTTCCTTCAGCATTCAGAATTACTTGAACAATGCAATTAAATTTCCTTCGAGCTTACAGTTTTACGAATCAAAACAACATTTATTTTACTACACTCACTCAGAGTCTGACATGCTATGTATTGTGAATTCTATTGCTTTTCTATCATCTTTAAGTAGTACTCCTCTGTCATTAGAATCTCCACTTGCCTCTTCCGTCTATCTTTGCATTTCATTCTGCTTGCACGCAAATGATAATTCTCAGCTATCACACACAAATGAACTTGGCCATTACATTGCGAATATAACTTAAGGAGAGTCCTGTGGCCTAGCCAAGCCTTCCTTAACTTACTTATTTACTTACATGCTTATTATACCTTACTTAAGGATCTACATATGTACTGTCTATCTATTAACTTATGTGTGCACCGTTTAACCAAGTAAGTAAGTATTTAGTTGTAATGTAAAATGTAAATGTAAAGTGTACCTACATAAATGGTGATATAGTAGAACTCCTCTCCCATACCAAGCCAAGCCAAGCCAAGTCAGGTGATGCGATTTTACTCTTATACCCCTAATTATTATTGCACGGTAATTTCAATGGAATGAGTCAATACACTACAATTTTATATCCTATGAGAGTTAAATGGAAACAGAAGTAAATGAACAATTCTTAGTTAGCTCTGCAATTTATATGTACCTACTACTGTAGTTTGTGTGTATGAGCAAAGAAATAAATAAAGTAAGTAGTAGTGCATGTGTAGTTAGTTTAGTTTAGTGTTGTGACCTTTTATTGCTTGAGACAAGAAAAGGATTTAGCGAGAAAGTCACGTCAAATGGAAAATAATAATACATACTTTACTTACACACATACATTGCTGTAGTACATACTATACTGCATACAGATACAATAGAACACCCGATAATGTTCAATGCACTCATAACAAAAAATCGCAGTTCTCTTCAAAAGACGAAGTAGGACAGGTACATATAACTAAAATTTAACTACAACCCTAAACACCAACAGATCTTAACTAACATAACAGGTAGTAACATAAGTAGTAGCTATAGTAGGAGAGATATTTACAAGGTATACCTGGCCTGGCCTGGCCTGGCCTACCAAGACCAAGACCAATGTACTTACCGCAATAATAATATTTTGTGTAGTTAGTTGTCCATTTGATTTCATTAGTTGGATTGCATGGCAGTGTCTGCAAGTGCTCAATAAACTTACTTTAGTTACATTAACTGAGCTTAGCTCGTCTGTACTTAAACTAGGACTACTAGTAAATAGAAGGAGAGTAATAGAATGGAACTCGCTCATTCTCAGAGTTGCTTGACTGACCATTCTATTTTTTGCTACGTATGGAGTTTAAAAGTCGGCTCATTTAGAAATAAATCTTTAGTGAAGTGCAAACTGGTTGCAAAGGCTTCAATTGCAAAGTTAAATGAGCTGTCAGAGATATCCATCAGCAGTAATGAGCATTTTGTATCCTCTTGCTATTCCTACAGAATAGATAGCCAAAGCTCACATCTTTCATATAGCATCATCCTCTAGGAATAACATTAGCTCTGTAATGGTCAATAAAAAGATGACATAACGACGTCCTCGTTCAATTGCCGCGATATCTTCCTTCGTTCGTGGATCATCACTTATATCTAACAACAAAACTAACAATACCCCTCCATAGCTTACCTTTATACATACACTACATCTCCTGACAAATGAATCTATGTACTCTGTACCTTACTCTAGCGTCCATATAATATATAAGTATTAACTAGACAGACTAAAATTTAACCCTCATCATTACATACAACTATTTACTTCTGCTTGCAGTCCATATTCATCATCCTGTCTCCTTCTATAATCTCACTTCTTGCTATTTACAATTATCATCATTGTTGCGAATCGCTCGAAGTGTATTTTCAACGTTTTTTTGTTCTATGTACAAAGACTTAGCTAACAAACGAAGATATAATAATATAGCATGCAGAGCATCAGTAAAAAATTTGCAAAACTGAATAATCACACACAAAGTATCATCCACGGAAAAAGCATGAATTTCCCTGACAATAATCGTGGTATGGACAACTGACATAGCAAATTCTTTCTAAAATAAAATAAACAACACAAAGGAATATTGTATTTAGAATCTAAAATTATTCTGCACTTTTGTTTTTAATAAAATTAAAAAATTATAAATTCAACGATATGCAAGGATAATCTAATCAGGAATTGGTATAATTTATTGTTCCTGTAGTTAAATAGAGCAGCTTACTTAATTTTCCACCTAATACATATTATGCATATAATATGAACATGTACGGTACCATTGGTAGAAAAACATTTTGGATAAAATGGAAGAGACTGCTGATTGCTATGCAAATGATAATTTTATTATAGTGAAATTATATTATTCTGCTAAATGTAGTATTCCCTGTTATTGAATACCTTTATAATTTAAACACTGTGGATTCCTTGCTTATGTAAATAGCTACAAAATATGTAGTAGAAAGTTCTCTGAAATATTTTCATACTAATGCAATGCAATGTATGGTCCACTCCTAATAAATAAAATAAAAGTAAAATTATAGTGTCTTATATATTAAGTATATTAAATGTACAGTAATTTTTGTTGGTAACAGTACAATATCACCCAGTTAATCTTTTATGTTATGCTGTATTTCTATCAGTCATTTCGACATTGTATTAAGGTGTAGCCGATCAGATTAGGGAATTATTATTCATACTTAAGTGAATGTTAAATGTAAAAATTACAAGATTGGTATTTAAATGGAATAATTCCTCCATTTTCTGGTCCAAAGGGAAGATAAGTATATGAAAACGTTCTCAAGTACACATTTTACACATTATTACCTCACTGCCTCACTTAACTTTTCCCTATAGAATATTATAGTGATGTTTCTGTTCTCTGAGAATGAGAAACAGTTATGCTGCGATAAGAGGAGCAACTTTTACATGCATACAAATGTGTTTAAATTGATAATCGATGTAAAAGTCTTGGTGGAGCAAGCCAGTGACAACATCATTGCATTGTGGAGGTTTTTTATGTACGGAACCCTTGAGTAGACTCTATTGTTGTACTTCTTGTTCCAACAAACACGCATTCTTGTATGCCTTGTGAGTAGGTACATAGAACATAATAAATATTCTAGAATGCTTTTACTCGGTTCAAGCCACCTATATATGTATTACGAATCTTTTATGTAGTTTCACGCATCTGAGACTACAAACAACCTTTCGTTACGCGCTTTCTGCCATTGAGACATGGTACATTGAAGGAGCTCGTAAAAAAGCAATTCAATTATTCCGTCGAGTGATTTCTTTTGGAGTAGAACTAAATGCATACCTCCCTCGTTTTGCTAATCTATTTAGCCCTAGTTTAGTTTACATGCCAATACTTGTAGATCCTTAGTTCATAAATACTATTGCAGCTTAATTCATCTCTTAATCAATAAATAAGATTAGCAACTTGCATAAAATAAATGTAACAACTATTTATATACTACACATTAAATTAATTACATATTATACATACATACTTATCTAAACAAATATAACCAAAGCACGTTTATATTAAATTAAAATATAATAATCTACATTTTTTAAGCGATTCTGAAAGATAACAATACGACAATGTCATATTTAACTGTTGAAATTGTTTTGCAACTTGTCAAATATAAAATTTGTATATTGTTAGTTCCACTAGCTATGGGATATCCCATAATATTACGATTCGCTAGGGTTCCTAAGACCTTTTACAGGTGTTGCTGTTTGAGAGACTATAATAAGACAGTTTGTGGAGGTGGCCAAACTAGCACTGAGTGTAGTTGAGCTGAGCGGAACTGGAGGTAAGAATAACTTTGATAAGTTGATGAGACTAAATGGACAAGGAGAATGAGAAATCGTGATGGATGTGCTTGTTATAGTAGAGTACCGATAGAAACACAAAACACAACTTATCGCAGCAGGAGAGCTGCCTAAATAAAGTACAGATCGACTTGTTGATGAGCTGTCTTATTCTTCTTCCATAACAATCAACAAGTCAAAACTGCCATCATTTGAACAATGAACAACTGTCCAGAGATTAGTTTCTTGGTGTCAAGCGCCTTACCACATGTTGACACAAGGAAATGAATCTCGGTGCTACTGCATTTGTAAGTACTGCTAAAGATACCGCAAAATTCATTAAAGTGTTCGGGAATAATCAAAGGATGATGGTGATATTAATTATCTAACTTCTTTGCAAATAGGAATAAATAGACAGGGCTAAGTTCAATTAGAAAGCAAAGTCTCGTTGTATTTTAATAGACATCAATATGTCAAGTGAAATCAATAACAGTCTGTCTGCATGAAGCAATCTGTCACTCTCCTCTTACAGTCAGTCATCTTGTCATCTTCCTTCTATCAATATCTCACTTTACAAATATCTCACTTTAGTATAAACACAATCAACTTCAAAAAGAGAATCAGTATGATAAATTAATAGGGTACGAACTAAGCTCTCAATCAGTCTTACTGCTATTTTGTCAGTGAAACTACTGTATTCCAGTTACCGAAATAGATGAAAAAGAAAAACTAATGCAAAATGCCATAAAACACTTTTACTTTAATTAAATTTTTAATTAAATAATTGCATCAAGATTTCAATTGAAATATTTGCAAATTTATCAAAGTGATAAATTGTATTTAAGAATACAGCGCTTAAATGTAAATATGATACTCATTGTATAATTTTCAATTACGTACTTTTATTCCATTATTATATTGTACTGATTTCTGTAATACCGTTAGACAATGAACATTGACGTATCTATAAAAATTTAGTTGTAGGTCATAAATGCACAAATTGTTTCATACCACGAAATCAAGTACTTAATAACTTTTGTGATGTATACAGGCTATTCTGTAGGCAATTTTAGAATTGAGTGTAAATAATAATATTTGCGTGATTATGAATGCAGTATTTGTGCGGGTGGAATGTGCAATACCATGTGTGTATGTACATGTATTCATAATTCAATTACTCGTACAGTTATTTGTAAAATGTATCATCATAAGGTTAATAAGGTATCATGACGTCATACAATTACAATTACAACTTCATGCTTCAAATATTCAAAGTAAGAGCTAAATCAAACTATATAAAATCTCTAATCAAGGAACGCAGGCCATTAACAAAAGAATTTCTGTTCTATTTTGGTCGAACAGTATTTCCTCCAATTAGATAAAACAATACTTATTCATATTTACGTGCATTACTTTTCTACTATTGAATGCATACATAATATTCGAATAAATAAAAGGTATAACTACGGAATGCAGTTCAAATTAGTTTTAAGGTTATATTCAGGTGCATGTAAGAAATCATTGATTACCATAAGCTTACAAATCGAGTGTTTGACTCTCATAGTAGATATATAAAATACTAGTAATACAGATACAGTAATTACCATCTGAATACCAGAACCCACCTCCATATACGTAAGTATTCATACATATACATGTAACAGATAAAAACATGTTCGATATTTTATTGATCTGAGCACTAGAAAATGTGAGACATTATTATCACTAGAATTGAAATCCGTCAAATTGAGATTAGGGCTTTCCTTACTTGTCAAAGTTAGAGATGTAAGGGGAATGAGAAATTATTGCTGGTGGAACGTCGAAGTTTTTGTTACTTTAAATAGAAGGGGAGTAGAGGAATTCTTTGCTTAAGGACTTACCCATTACCCACGTAGAAAATTACAAAACAGATACACACATAGTCTTACATTATGTATACATAGACAAATGCATATGTATTAATATGTACATGTGCCGTGCCTAAGTCTTGAGAAGAATGAACTTTTTTGCTCAAGTTATTTATAATCTCTCATAGATTACAATAAGTGTTCTTCCTTTGCTTATGTCCTACGATTAATCTTTCTTACCTGCTGCACGATACCATAGAAAATAATAATTTTTCTAATGAAGGAAATAATAGCTAACTAACGTAACGTAAGTATGAGTACACGTAATATTATCTGGATTTACATTCATTGTATTTACCATCCGTACCTTATGCCTCTATCTATTATAATAAAGCCTAGCAATTATGTATAGGTATTATAAAAGTGTACAAAGCATTTGTTTAATTATACATTTAAGCTTTTCTCTAGCTTTGCTTAAGTATGCTTTATTTAAGCAGTAGTATTATTATAACTTATTAATATTATTGTATTCTGAGAATAATAATGTTATGTTACTCATACTTAGATTTCTTAAAGTAGGATAACGTTTAGTGAACAGAAAAAGAGTATTAGTGTACTGTATGCTTGCTATGGGAGAATGCCCACTATGTTGTACTGTACAGTTAAGTAGAAGAGGAAAGCACCAATTCTCTAATTGTTGTGCATGTGCAAATAACTAGAGTATCCCACAGAGAGGCTGTATAATAAACATGCATTCAAACGTTTTTATTTAACTTTGCTGTATAAAAATTACGAATGTTAATATTATGCTTAACTGCAATTATTATGTTAACAAAGGAATAGAAATATTATGCCGTGTTTTGATTCCGAGAAATTCAATTTTGCTCACTGTAACATTATCTTGTCCCTCAACGCTATTACTACCTTCCTATGATAAAAATGGAAGAAGATTATTGTGTTAATCGCATTTTGCTTAACTATATATACTACAGGGTACAGTAAGTAGCATAGTAGTTTGTAGTACATATGTGCTACTTACATTAATACCTAAAACTAAATAAGCAGTTTATACAATTTATCTTGGTAGGGTACATAAGCCATCTAACTATATACTATGTACGTACCTATAGTAGTATGTAAGTACCTATACGAGAATAGTGATGGAGAGGAGTTCATGCAATTTCCTTTACAAGAATAATCACACTCTCAGCGTGTAATCAACTTTGTGATCAGCTAATTTATGTTCTCTGTTATTTGAGATATGTCACATTCGTTTAAGTAACCATTAATCCAGATTGTCGTCCTCTTTCTCTTTAAGGTACCTTCTTTTTTAATTTTAGAATTAATGTATTTTATCATGGATGAGTAAATACAGTATACTTACATAGACAGTGCATTATATAGCAACATATTGACTTATAATACATCCTACACATAAAAACAAATAGAAAATGAGATACACTCACATGTACAATACAGTGAACAGTATGAAACAACTTAACTTATTCTAGCCACATTTTATTATTTACTTACTTGTGTGTGGCTTATCAATTTGATTCATCAACCCGTTAGAACAAAGTGCTTCTACTTACTGTTATGTATTTTTTCCGCTTCAAAAATTATGATGAGCTAAGAAAGAGAACTTTGCATGCAGGTATGCAGATAATAACATGCACAAATATAAGTATTACTATGTAGACACTGCACTGCTTATAGTACTCGTACATTTATACGTATTACATAAAATTTATGTATTCACATACCTAGTGTGTATATTATACTTACATAAGTAAGTAGTTTACTTGTATAGCTCTTCTATGCAGCTTGACTTGTGTCTTTGGAAAGGGAATTCAACACACATTAGGAGAACAATAATATGTGCTTTCCTTTCCGAATCATTCATCCTGACAGAGATATCATATCTGCACATGATACGGGTACACTAATACGCAGTTGGAGTGTGGAGGCGGAGATTTAGTCAAATCCACTCTTATGGTTACAATAAAACAATAAACCAAGTATATATGTACCAGTGCATCTACCTAATTGTAGCTGGAATCCTCACGCGAATTACAAAAATAGCTTGCAGATACCATAATATTATGTATGTATCCATATATAGGTGGGCAAATATAGACAATAAGTACTATTGCTACCTACGTGTAATTATATTACAATGCTGTAGTATATGAACAAACAATGCTTCTATCGGTGGACTTGTGTTTCATGCAAGATAATTGTTAACCCTCTTTGCAATGTATACCGATGAAATAATATCGTTATTCATAATATATGTATGCCATGTAAAGACTCTCATTATAAATTCATATGAATCGCTTTTTACATGGAAAATTTAATTCGTACTATTTATTTAAAAATCTGAAATATGTATTGTATTCGAACATTTGTGTACGGGGCAATGAAATAAATTAGAAACTGTTTTATTTTTAGCATAAATAGTACAACTCTGTGTGTTGCTTACTTATTTATTTAGTGGTTGGAATGTTAAGATGATTAAGTGATGCCGTGTATAATAAGCAACCTGCTTTCATTAGTTATTACTGCGCTATAAATTTTGTAAAGTATTATCAGTACTAGTGCTGCAAACAATGTATTTCATATGTAATCTTTTCTTTAAGATAGTATTGCTTGGCATGCAAAGGGCTATAGTGAACATTTTATATTAAACTCACATTTTCTCAGTGTCAGTCATTTTAATATAGGAAGGTGCAGCAAAGAAACGATGTTTCTTTCCTGATTACGAGTTTCCGTTCAGTCTACTGATACCAAGCAAAGGTGGGGAGGTTAAGATACGATTTTCATATATTCACACTCCATATTTATGAAGATTAGAGATACAACTTTGTTTTACATACCTAATGCCTACACACTACAACGATAATATGTTGTGTTAAGTTGTAGATTCTATTCCACTAACTATTACTACTATATTACGTGTAATATGCAGTGTATAAAGCTCTTGCTTTCCTCTCACTGTCATGTCAGGGGGTATCCACATTTCTTTCTAAATGAGAATACTATGCAATGCACGTTATTTATATTACTTAGTTATTATTACTCATAATTATTTGCATGTGATCCAACTATGTAAATAATAATAGTTATGTCTATAAGTTAAAGCTCATTATCAGAGTTTCTGACCACCTTCTTTGTTAATTTAATTCCTTTATACGTGCTCACACCAGTTGGTGGACTAAAAAATACAAGTTTGCTACAACAAATGCTTACGGAGAGAGAGAGTATATTGGCTTAAAGCATACTCAGTGTTCTTATTCTAATACTAAGTACCTTTGCATTGCACTATTTGTAAATCAATTCTACCTCATGCTTACATATGTATGTACCAATGTAATTAATTCAAATGCTAATTATAAGGTTCGTAATGAATAAACATGTGGAGAGGAATTCACATTTAGGAGGTTGGATTTCATATCTGTATTCCCAGTTGGAATATCTAAAAAAATAATCCTAATCTAACTAGTACCAACTAGTATTATACCCATGAGCAAGTAAAGTTTAATTAACTCACAATTTAAGCAAAAGTAAATAAATATCCGCCTTTATACAATTATAATTTTAACAATGTCAAGTAATTTATGATGTTACATTAAAAACCTGAACGTGAAAACATTTGGAATCAGATTTGCCTTCATGTTTTGCTAGAAATTAAGTAAGTTTGGTGGAAAAACATTCTATCTAAGAATATACCTCCGATTCCGATGAGTATGTGGAAACATTTGCGTAGCTAGTAGTAAGATATAGTAATATTCCAGCTAATTCCCATTGAGACGAAAGTTTAATTTGCTTAAATTCTGTGGGAATGGAGCCGAATTGTAAATAATTCTTATATAGTAGGGTTTAGATCGCTTAAATGTTGAAAAAGATTGGTAAGTATAATTCTTTGTGTCTCAGCATAACTAATGTGTGGTGAATTGACTCTGACTAGGATTGGACAAACTGTAGGAGCAATGAAATGGTCAGCAGAAGAATGGGAAATGTTCTAACGATACTAGTACCTAGTAAAATATAATGTAAAGGAACTACAATAGAAGTATAAAGTAATGCACCTAACAATATAAGTGGTATTTAGCACAATGAGGATGAATTAGGGAGTCCAGCAGTCCCATGAGTTCAGTTCAGTTTATTGTTAGTACATAACATCGCATCTGCTGCCGCTAATACTACATAATAACATCCTCGCATATGTGCAATAATACATTGACTCTTCATAGAAACGTCCCACAGCATCTTAATTTGATCCTCCCCTTTCCCCATTACGAACGTCAATTGGGTGTTGGATCCCAATTTGCATGTCTAAATTTATCTCTCATCCATCCTGGTCTTGCCATCTCTAACTCAACTCAACTCTTGGCTTCGGCTTTGCAATCTCGTCTCTCCCTCTCTCTGGCTTGGCTTATGACTTTTTTAGTACAGAGTACAGGCTGAATAAACAGATGCTAACATCCATAGACAACTACATTACAATTACATTGCAACTATTCAAAGAAAGACGACGACGACTACACTTCCACATACACTACAGGCTATGGAAAATGTAATCTACCTAGGTACCTCTTTCATGGTGTACCATTTTCATATATTCATGTTAAAGCAAAGAAAAACAGCAGCTTCTATAACAAGAAGCCCAGCAGTACCTCTTACTTAAGTGAGTCTTTGTGAGCTAACAGTGAGTCAGCAAGAAAGCTAAACAATATGAAATTATAATAATGTAGTTAGTCTGCAATAAGGCAATAAACAACCAAGATAGGTACTACACCAACTTAAGTAAATATGTTTACTTGAAATTATTAAGTCTATTTTGGAATACCTATGCTAAAGTATTTGCATAAAACCACATGCATAGCAATGGAAATAAACGGTGGAAGCATGTTAGTGTCTATTTACTTATATATAACTATTCCAATGAATATTATTATTTTTATCTAGTTACGTTTTATTATTCTGGGTAATTAAATTTCGTGCATGCTCACTCACACGGTAATAAATATTATTTGAGTAGCACTACAACATATAAGCACAAGCAACTTCAGGTAAGCCATGTTATTTATGGGAGTTTAGTAGAATCGCTATGTAATCTTACAGCTTCTTGCTTACGAAACGATGAGACATCCCATTCCTCGGTCCGCATGATCACTAACATAATCCTATCAGCATCCGTTTATTTTTAGCTTGATAGTTCGACATGTTCTTTGGCGTGCTTGATATTACACGCCAACGCATGTTTCTATACTCTTAATCTATATATTATACAATGCGTTGTGATCTTCAAATACATGAACAAAACGTGTATTGTAGCACACTTGTAATATTACTCGTACTTTATAAATACGTAGTTAATGTACATAAAAATCACATTAAAAATATTTATCAAATATTGTAGTATATATTTATATAACAACAACAGCACATCCTCTATTTTTATTATAGGAATACCACCTAGTTGCTTTCTGACGTCTAAATGCATATTATGTAAATAAATTGTTGTTGCTGTAAGCAAGGCGGATATAAGCACGTCACTTATATTTGCATAAATTATGCTACTAAGCGATGTATCTAATGTATATTATTTGCAAAGTGATTACCAGTGCGATTTTATTACCATTAGACTAAATGCTACATTAATGCATTGCCTATTATAGCAAAATGGTTCAAGTTAATATAAGAAGCAAAATCCAGAAGAGCGAGTTTAATTAGTTGTCTTACAAACGGTTGAAACGGCTTCCAATTACATCGCTGCAAAAAGATTTAATGTTCAAGTTGAAGTGTACAAAAATTTAGCATGTTGAATTGACATTCCCATACGTATACGTTGTATACGGGTTTGTTTTAATGGGCATCGCTAAAGGCAGCAGGAGAATTAGCTTTCAGAGAAATAATCTTCGGTCGCCTCGCGTACCTAAACCTGTAATCACATCTATCTGTAATACAGATTATGTTTATGTATGTACCTATCTATTATGTTAGTAGGTATGCAAATAAAAGTAGGGTTATGGTAAATGTTATAAGAATGTCGATAAATTATTAACGACAGTAAATCTCTAATTATTTAAAAATTACTCCATACAGCACAGTGAAAAAACTCTGTATTCAAAATCATGTACACAAAAATGATTAATAAAAACTTCAACATACGATTTAGCAACTACTTAGTGTGAATAATTATGAAAACATTTGAAGGGTAATTCTTTCAATGGTGAATAAGCATACAGAAAAATATAAGTACTTCAGCGTTACTTATGATTGCTCTGTCTCAAGTTGTTTATTTACACAGCACTTATATTCTCTCGTAATAATAGAAATAACTGAAAGCAAGTAGCATCAGAAAATATAGGTTGTTAAAATATGGCAAGAAATGATTGTATTGTCTTAATCAATATGAGTCATTAAGAGTGGCGTTATGTTTTATGAATGACCAAGTTGGGATTTATGAGGTCTTTGAGAATCTTTAATTTACATTCAATTTATAATTGAAAATATACTTAAATACTTAAATAATCCAATGGGCAAGCTACTACTGTGCATACGTAGACTAGCTTTTACGTGCTAATAAAACTGGCTACCAACTGTATGGTAGCATACGAAGAGTGTAATGTCATCTAGCAAACTCGTTCCCAGATAGAGTTACATAGCCTATTCCTTTGTTCTCCAACAACTCACCAGAATTCAAAAGAAAGGGTTACTGTCAATAAACTTCTAAGATTTCATACTAGATGACACACGTAACACGATTAAGAAGAAAGAACTAGAGTATTAAACTGTTTATTTTGATAATTTTAGTGAGGAGAGAGTGTAGCATTTAGATTTGGTAACATTATTAAATTATTATATTAAATAGAGTATATCTTTAATTATGGGTTCATTCTAATATTTTAGAAACATAAATGTACAAATAAAGTCAATACAATATAACAGTGAAGGTAAATTGAAACGCAGCTTCCAAACTGACCATAATGTACGAGTACTTAACATGTTATAATTGACTATAGGTATATTTGTGCATTGATATCGCCTAGTCGGTTTCTATAGAAAAAGATGATTATGCCTGTTTTAATAAGTTCGTTTTTACAATTAAGGTATATATTAATAATTTTGCACTGTAGCTACTACTGGTTAGTGTTCTTTTTCGAATACGGGTTATATTATTGTGAATTAGGATCAAAACTACAAACGGCGACAGATAATGTTTGCTTTGACAATGACCTTTTAATCGACCAATAAATCCAGCTATAAGACTCCAAAATTGGTAAATATTTTAACATTCCAGTTTCAAATCATTACACGAAGTATAATTTTTTCCCTATTGATTTAATCATCTTATGTCACAGATTTTAAATATACTTAGCATTAGTGAACATCTTTAAATTGAATGATTTTTTCTATGCGGTTGAACATCCGCTAAAAGTTACCAGTGTTATCTGTAATCAGTGTTGAGTGTACCGGAAATGCCCGATGACGACAAAATATGCCCGACAAAATTCTTTTCCGGTATGATGATTTCTTTGTCCTACATGACATTTTATGGTAAATCTGGCAATTACGGCATAGCCGGCATTTCGGGGCATGGAAAATATATTTCCGGCGTGCCGGTTTTACATCCTGCCTGTAATAAAATTGAGTTTTTGATTTTGGGAGATGTGTATTCAATAAACTAGTTGTTTGGAGTCTACATATTCCTGCTCGGTTGTGTACGTAGGTATTTAATATAATTGCATTGTGTTTGTAGATTCATGTAATATTATATAACGGACTTTTCTTTGTTGTAATTGTGACATAAAATAAATACTCGGTCAATGCAACGTTTGTTATCCATCGAGGGAGATTGAATGAAAGAGTCTAGTATCAAATTGGTATTTGAAGAGGTTCATTGAGTCGACCTGCGTTACGTGAGCATTGTTGTTTCTCTATTATTAGCCAGGTAGCAATTATGCATTTATTATGTATATGGGTACCCTACATTACAAGAATGCCTTGAAGTTCTGTCGGTAGTTTGTTAGTTAGTTTAGCTTTATTCACGTGACAAAAATGCCCATTCAATTACACGAATCAAAGTCAGTGACTAATCAGACACCATTCTACCCCATCGGTCACAAATAATATATATAAGAAAAAATAAACACAATCAATAATTCACATACAATAAAAATTCAAATGTATGTATATATGTATCTATCTATCTGTCTTGAGACAACTTTTTTCCAATTATTATTCAACTTTTTTGAATTATGTTTTCAGAATTCAATAATGTGTCTCCTGAGTACTACCCCTAAATAGTGGTCAACGGTTCTATACGGTTTTAGCATCTTTTATCGGTGGTTATCTATGTAAATCACTACATTGTTACAGCTGTTTACCGCAGTTTATTTAATTTCAAGTCATTATTGAAATTGTAAAATAAATAGGCATTTTAGAGTTTTCCGTTTTGTCATACTTTTGATTTATATGGTTAATCCTTGTAAGGCTTCATAGTGTAAAAAGGAAAAAGTGGAACTTAACGTATACTATCATCTAACGTAGAGACAGATACTATCATCTCAGAATTTTGACAGCTTAATAGTTTTAGCAAAAGTAATATCTCCGATTACCGTGCAGTAGTATTGACGATGATAAAATATTTAACAATAATACAGCTAGAATGCCAGTAAGTACAACAAAGCAACCCCTTCATTCAACTTCTTTAGATCTACATGTACCTGCCACCTGCACCATTGCAAACTGCACCACATATTCTCCCCGTTTATTGTTGTTCTCGTTCGTATGGATTTCTTTAGATGTAGTAGTAGTTACATAATAAACATCTATACCACTTTTATAAAGTCGATTTAATAAAGGAGTGAGCGAGTTTAATACTTATTGTTAGATATCAACTTCTTCAATGCGCAATATTTCATTAAGTTACCTACTATTATCTAACTTTTACTTTTTAACCACTGTATGCGCTACTTGGTTATAACTGTAACTGATTTAGTATATTATTGCATGTGACAAAAATCATAATAATCGAGTTTTATGTTATATTATGAGTGTAGTGTATGTTTTGAAACGCATTCTTAATGGGACTCAATAAAAATCCATATAATATTTTTGTTTCTTTTTGGCTAATAGCATCTCTTATATTTGGAAATATGCATAATTATGTAGAGATGCTGTGTTTAAGGTAATATTAGAGAAGCCCACATATTATGTCAACATGCTATAATTTATCAATACAGTATATTACAGTTAGTTTCATTAGGTAGAGCTGGGATGGGATATTATATTAAAAACGCTAAATAAGTACAATCAGTATGAAAGATTTTTTAAAAATGATTTATATGAAGTATCTATTGGCATCGATTTCTGCAGAAATAAAAACATATTTGCCACATTTACTTTTGTTTGAACTAGCTTACTAGTAGTTTGCTAACTTTAAAAGGATGCCTTAAAGATTTGCCAAGTTGAGGACTAAAAGGCGGAGCAGTGTACAAAAAAGGGACAAAGGAACACGGGTGTTGGCTGTTGTTAGATTGGATCCTGGATGTGTCATCCATGGTCTATGGTCATAGTACATAAATATTTGCTGCTGCATTGCATAGGAACAGAACTCACACATCAAAAATCAAACATAGCAAGAGAATGGAGAATCATGGAGAGTAGTGAGAGAGAAAAGGTTGTTTGCCTTTCGTTGACTAGACTGTCAAACAATAGTTACCAAAAACAGGCTATAAAATTTTGTCGGAGGTTTGGATTTCGGATAATGGGGATGGACTGGTGTATAGATGTAAATTGAGTTTGGTAGTTGGTATGCTGGGGTATCTGCTTTGCTTGCGTTGCTGACTTTTGTTAGACTTGGACTTATTAGGCTACCTACTGTAGTTGTATAGCTGTTGTATGGTTTGGTTGGTTCTTTCGTTGGTTGCTTGATTTGCAGTGCAGAGCAGGAGAGTCCAAGTCTAAATACGTTTGCTTGGCTTGAACAAAAGCTTTATAATCCACAAAATAGCTTTTATTATAGCTTTGCCCTCTTTTGCGGCAGAAACTATAAAGGCGAGTAAAGTAAATCGTGCATTTCATTTTTACTTGCTGAGCTTTGCTTAGCTTTAGCTTAAGATTACCTACGGTCAATAATAAGGACAAAATCTTTCACATGCAAAAATCTCATTCCATCCAAAATAGCAGCTTTAAAAAAGTCAGCTAGTTGGTGCTGCTATCCAGCCTGGCTCACTCCAGAAACTCCGCACGAAATGTCATACGAGCATTTCTGCTTTCCATTTCTCTCCTTTTTGGTTAACTATACAAACATACATACATACATACATACAATCTATTACCATTAATAGTTGCTCTACTGTATATTATAGGCATGTGTGCCATAAAAAAGCTAAAACTATCCCAAAGTCTCAGTCCAGCCAGGGTAGAGAGTTTAAACCGAGTCTGGTAATTATTTTACGTTTACGAACCCTTTGCCGAAATAGTAGCAATTGTATCCTTTCAGCTACATAGTGGTGCTATTAATATCGGATAACTCGTTTGATAGCTAATGGATACTTTCGCTTTACTTAGAATTATGTAGCTACTTTGCTATAAGGCTATGCGAAAAAGGAGAAGCAAGTGAGTTTCACAGTATTTCTTCAGAGCAAACTTTCTTTATTGTATTTTTATATAGCACCGATTAGTTCTAAATGTTGTGTGTACATTTACTCACATTTTTCGTCTAGTTGGGTATATGTAAGTGTCCTGATGTCACTGTAATATGGTCTCAGAGAAATCAGATCTAAATACACATTGCTATGAAACATAGTCTAGCTCCCTTATTTTGTTGGTCCCAAGAAAGAGAAATTCACTATAATTTGAATCAAATATGAACATGAACTACCAGACCCATATATACAGCCTAGCATTTACAGCACAATATGAAAGCATGTATCTACGCCATTACTAGCGGTGGTGATATTGCTAGTAGTTTTGCAGACATTACTATTTAGCTCGGACTTGTAGCTAATTACAATTTCTCAATGATTTATAGATTCACAATTCTTCTGAAGCTATTTCTCGAAGCGGTCCGTGAATTTCTACACTCGGACATTCATGAAAGTCGGCATTACCTAGCTAGATATTATACATATGCACACGAGCTGGCTAATGTCTCTAGCGAAGTGATGTAGTTTTGTTTCTCAGTATTGTAGGCAGTTAGTGAAATGTAGCAATAAAGAATAGTCGTTGAATAATGACAGAAATAAATGAGACTTGACTCGTAGGAAGGACATTAGTAGTAGGAATTTTTTGTTGAGCATGCAGTTTTGAATTTTTTGGGCAGTCGAACGGTTTAGCTTGGTTTAGCTGAGTGAGACAAATTCACGGGACGTCAATTTTTGCTACACTAAGCATTATTATAAAATATTGTAGCTAATAGTTAGTTCAGTTCAGTTAGCAAATATAAAAAATGGAATACTAATGTGCTGTAATAATTTACGTGCAAGTGTGTTAAGGATGAAGTAGTACGTGGGAGATTATTATGTCTTCCGGGCGATGGGATCCTGATGAAGTTGGCTTGGTTTTCTTTGCTTTGCTCTGGTTTGGATTGGCGCTGAAACAAGCAAATGTACTTATAGATATGACGTGAGGAGTTAGATAATATAATAAATGTATGAATGTAGCAAATATAGTAAGTGTATAGGATAAATAAATGTAAGTTGATGAAATTGGGAGTAGAAGTTGAAGTTGAGGTGATTTTGAAGAGTAAGTTTCCGTAGCTAGTCTAAGTAGTAGGTGGATTATCCGGATGATGACGATGGCCATAAAATAAAAGCAAGCTAGTTCAGCTAAAGCTACGATAATAATATTATTGTATTTGCCTATACTGTATTCATATCTCAGAGCTATGCTATAAGTGAAATAGTGTAAGTCGAGTACTTAGAGAGATATAGTGGCTGTAATGTTGTGTAATTTTGAAAGGAAAAGCTAGGTGAGTTTGAGTTTGAGTTAAGTACTAGATGTTGAAATAGTTGAAGCGAGCAAGAGATTTGAGAAAAGATTGCATTTGCATGTATTATGGTAGTAAGAAGTAAAATAAGAAGAGCAGACAGCTAAGCTAAAAGTGAGTGAGTGCAGAGCATGGGCTGTGTTTGTATTTCATTCGAAAAAGAAATAATGTGCTTACATTAAGTATTATGTATTTTATTTGCCAGCACCGGACCGGACCAGACTGGAGAAGAACAGCAAAATAATATGCAATGGGATGTAATGCAAAGTCAAGTCAGGAAATTACATTATAAAGCTAACTTAGTTTCATAATCCTTAGTTTACCTACCACATAATATGTTCTTTACTTACATTACCTAATATAGTATACAATACGTGTGTAGATTCTGCTCATTGTTGTAAGCCATTATACAGCGTACTAAATGAAGTTGAGTAAACTTTGAGGGAAATGGGAATTCTAAAGATAAGTCAACCTAAACTGAGCGAGCTGATAGTAAGTTGAGTTTAGCCAAGCCAAGTTAGTGCCCTTCCGTCGTCATACAGAGGCAGTCAAGAATGCAAGAGACGAATTATTATGATGAACCATCTGGGTAACTACTTTACCTAAAGTTAAGTACGTATTTACTATACTTACTATACTGAAGACATTTTCTATTGCTACATGCTACATTATATAATATACTATGTATGTGTAAATGCCTAGTAGAAAATAAAATAAAATAAAGCACGTCAAGAAGATGAGACTGAATAGTGAATAGTATATAATAATAAGATGATGTAGTGTGATGTGCTATGCTGGATGGACTGGACGACCGCAGCAAATCTTTGGTTAGCTTCACTGACTCTGATGTGCATTCACTTGACCAAGAGACAGACTCAATGGCCACTTTTACAGTGCACAATTACATACTACATACACACTACGTAATCGTAGCTCAAAGGAAGTTACATTTATCCGACCTCTCATCTCTCCAACAAAACCATTTGACACGAGTGTCTTCCACTTCACTAAAATCTTTATTTACAAACTATACTCTCTCTTATTTTAGTAGCTAAGCTAACCTAACCAACATCTTTCAGTTTTATACATACATGCTACTTATCTGTGAATAACATAATAGCTTTCCTCACGTTTTATACTTTGGGATCGTTCACAAACTACGAAGATTTTAATGTGACTGCGGGGAGTTTTGGGAAGGATGTCTTTAAAAATTCTTAGGTCAGCTCTTTAATAGTGTCAAATAATATCACTAGTATTAATACAAATATATAGCTTTCTCCGCAGTAAAAGTGGCATAATATACTGTATTTAGGTGTAGGCATCAATATTACTCTACAGTAGAAAACCTCCTAACTGTACTGATAAATTATTTCATCATTGCCTTTTTGACCATACTTTACTACCAAAATTTTGCTACATTGCTATTTTATCCCTGTATTTCAATAAAAATTCATATGAGCAACCTAGTTCAATACTCTTTCCTTTTAGTATTTGCAGTGAAGCTCATACTATGCTAAATCCTACTATACTATTTTTGATATAGCAGTACTGATATAGAAAAGACTGCAATTATTATTTTAAAATTTAATAATATGATTATGTGACATGAGATGTTCTGCTAGTTGGTACATGCCTAGTTATCACTGTCGCGTCGCAATACATGTAATATTGCAATAAGGAAAGGATGAGTCTAAGTCAAAACACCAAAGAATCCCATTAAGGCCACGCAATCCAATTCAATTGAATGCACAATGCTATCAAAAATTTGGCTCTTAAGGTGAGTCTTGAACATGTACATATGTGCAAGAAGTCAGAATCTGAAATATAACATTGTACAGAACATCGCTCATCCACTAGTAGATTTTTTCACACTCATTAACGCAGCGGAGCATAATATCTGCTCAGTGGTCTCGGACAGGTTCTGAGGAAGTCAACCACTTCCGTTTTGCCCATTATTCTCCACTGCAAACAAGAATAACTAAACTAACGCAAGACTCCATTTCTGATCGTTCTCCACCTGAGCTAATTGTGAGTTAAAGTTGAAGTGAAGAAAACGAAAGGTGTTTCGTCCGCTCTGGTCTGCTTGGCTCTGGACCTGATATTCCAATCATGACTAAATATTATCCAGTTGCTCTAGCCATGTCTCTTCTCCCCTAACCATGCCATGCCATCATTCTCCCATTCAGATAAACTCAGGGTTGGCAAGTGGCATCCTAGCATTTACCACCGGGGTAAACGGGATAAAACGTTAAAAAGAAATTAAGGACCTTCCTGCAGTGAAACGTAAAGCAAAATGTAAAGTTCAGTATATAAATTAGTACATTTTCATTTTTTTGTAATTAGGGTTTCGGCGAAATTCGACCTGTACAGATATAATTGTTTTCCGCCATTCCGCCAAAATATCAAGAAACTTGTTTCGAAGTAACCTAAAATCATTAATATTAATATTACCTAAACAAATGCTTTCAATTAGATCAGTTTTTCAATATTTATTTTTGTAAAAAGATCGTGTTATGTCATTTTATATTGAAAAATAATTTCTCCTCTCTTACATACTTCTACGTACTACACTTACTTAAATTACTCTTTTCCATATTTTCCCCGGCGGGGTGGGGAAAACGAAAAAAGTCAGGGAAAGTCCAACCTTGATAACCTTCTTCCCTATCCCCACCTTAGATTCCTATTTGCACTAACTCAACTTTCTTTACTATTCCTACAATGTAGTCTGTTCTGTTCTGTATACTCATTCATCCTCACTCAACTCATGATATTTTCTATCATGTTTATTGTTAGCAATATACTATTTATCTTGATAGCCAGTCCATTTCACTCTCGATTTTATTTTATATACTAGAGATGAATACATACGTAATATCTAATGCTTATTGTCAGTTACATAATATCTTACACCCATTTCCCATTATACAAACAACTCTTTGGTGTTATATAAAAATGGTTTTTCTATGTAAAGTCATGCTTATAATATCAGCGTGTGTTATGTAATGTAACGTAGGTATAAGTGTATGCAATACCCATCTGTGTTTTCCTTCTCTGGTCAGAACAGTTCAGCGCTGGTGGTTATTTAGTGGTTTCACTTATCGTTAGCTTTTTGGTAGTTCAGGATAATATTATTACCTTTACGTTACCCAATCTATCTGCATGATAGAAATTTCGTATACTCCGCTAATATATGCTATGTAACTCTGAATATAGGAACATTGTTGTTGTGTGATGACTGAACATATATAATACAATGTACAGATAGTAGATCTATGATTTCCATGAATTAAATGAATTATACTAGCAATTTTGTAATTTTAGCAAGCCAGATATTCAGATATTGCAGACTGTAAATTTTAATTCATAGACATAATATCACAGTAATATAGTACATAGTAATATAGTAAAATTTGAATAATTCTTGTTAATCCTAATTCTATTCTAATTTGTATGCACTTAGACATGGAAATAAATGAACTATGTACTGGGCAGACGTTTTATATAAAAAGTATATAGTAAGAGAGTGAAGCCAAGCCAAGTGAGAGTGAAGTCAATTATGTACGGAGCAGAAAGCATATTAGAGTTGAGAGTAGAATGAGATTCATGGGCTTCTGTGCGTGTAGTAGATGTATTATTATATCGAAAGAGATAGATGTTAGATAATATTTAGTAAAGGTAAAGGTAGTAGCTCTTCTTGTCGAGCAAAAGGCAGGTGGGTAGGGCAGGAATCACGGGATGTGATCTCTGGCTCCATTATAGTCTAACTTACACCTACACCAACCAAACTGTATAATGTTCTATGAATCACTCAATTGTTAAACCCATTGGACCGGAAACCTACTTTAACATATTGCGTTCACATGAATTTATCGTTAGCTTTATGGCTTCGAACTTTGCTATGCCACTTTTATGTGAACGCATCCTGCAAACTTCTTGTTTTACTCAATGAAAATCAGCCAATATTCTAAATTTAATCCCGAATCTTCACACCTCATTTTTACGTAGCCGAATAAAAAACTTGACTGCACGGAACACAGAACTTGAATACTAATCCAATCCAATCCACAAATGATCAGACAGACATTAATATTATGGGAAGCTTCTGGGATTTTTTTACATGTTTTACTCAAGTTTTACTTCACTTGAGTAGGAAACGAGTTGTTTTGTTTTTTGTAGAGGCGCCGAGTCGTTCCCGTCAATTCGCAATGTGAAAGAATGAGAAGCGATCAATTTTCTTCACTAGCAGTCAGAGTCACACTCCTAGCCATTCATTTAAACATCCTTCACATCTTCCATTCCAAAATACAATAAGTGGGTAGACACGGTAAACCGCTGACTACAGTGGAAAGTGGAAGGACGTGGATCCGTGGATGTATGTAATAATCTTCAACATGTTCCTATATTGTTTACTACATGGGATTCTCAAATTGCATGTACTAAATGGAAGAAATTCATATTATACCTATATTTTGAGCCATATCATCCTTAAAGCACTGAAGTTATATCATTCGTAAGCAAAGCTAAAATCTTAATATTATAAACTTGCAACTACTTATATTTAACATGCTTATCCTGTCTCCATGAGTGCAAGGAGAAATAGGTTAAACTTTTAAATTAAAAAAAATCAATTTTGTCTAACTGACACACCTGGGTGCATGAAAATGACCATAATTTCTTTAGGGGCGCCTTGAATACAAAATATTAGCAGTATCAGTACATCTGAATTGTTAGATAACCATTCATGTATACATAGTGTACATACATTAGTGGTGACAATTTAGCAAATTTTATTATCTTTCTTAAGTATTCTTTTATTTTAGTTGCACGTGAGCAAAGGAACGATAAACTTTGATATTGTGCATCACAATGATACGGGTCCAATACGAACTGCAACAGTAGTCACATAATAAGTAACGAATCTTCAAACATAGTATATGTGATACGAATTTTAGAAAGCAATTTATCGCTATTACAGATATATGCTTTAATTTGTATTAGCTGAACTTTTTATACAGATTAGATTGCGTACTACTTTTGTATCATCATATTGTTGTAATTATTCGGAGGATTCCTTAGAAAAGCCGTAGAGGACATGCACCGGTTCATTTGAGATTCTTACAGTAGTAACGTGTTTTTATTTTAATCAAGTTATACATATTTTTTCGCGTTAGTCAATTCCAATCCACTGTCGATGGGATTGCTGACTTTGCTGATTGCTATCTACTATCCACACAAGTCCTTACAAATAATAAATATATAGGAGATCGTATATATTACAATGCAAAAATATATTTTTCACAATGATTACATTACGTTGTTTGACACCAACAAAGGAAAACACATTCTCCATGTAATGCTTTCATTTGGCTATCTCGTATCTAATATTAATAATACTATAACATTACCAAATAAAGATATATTATGTGTGTGGTGTTTTAGTATAAATATAAATACTACACTTATGTAAATATCTATGTAAGTATGTGGTATGTATGCATATACACATAAAAAGATAATAAAGCTCATGCATATGTACACAACAGTAGCGTACGACAATGACAATATGTCCCTCCATTTGTAAGCACAATACTTACTCTTGAGGTTTAAGATGGATATGTGAACAATTTTCTATGACTCTTGTATAATAAAATTTAATTTCCCATGATTGCAGGGCGTTTCGTCTTCATGATGAGGATGTTGTACGGGTCTCATGTCATGGAACCAATGCATTTAGTTACGGACTTTTTATGCTCCCAAGTTCCAATTGAAGTCGTGCTGATGACAGACACTTCGCTTGGCTACATTTTCTTCACCATAACTTCGGGGACTTTGGATTTGTATATCTAGCTACCATAGTGTTTTTAATATAATTCTATCGCAGCTTAATTTTGTTTCATACTTACTATATTTATAGATAAATATTTACCCGCAGCAAATGTCACTTTGCGAACGCTAAAATATTGTATACTTCCTCAATTCTGTTGTTCTCAATAATAATAACTGTCCTGACATGACACATACATATGACAACTGAAAGTAAATATTTCATATAATACCATAGGAAAATATTGAATTCAAATTACGACACATTATTAACACAATTGAATTTACATATACGATTTAAATATCGTATATTGTGATCAAAGAGATAAAATAATAGCTAACTTATAAGTATAGTGTAAAATAATAATATTGTCAAATAAATAAAGACATAAGTTCACTACATAGATAAATACATACCAGCATATTATCAATATAATCAAACTCTTTATAGACTCTCGCAAAAAATAGAAGTTGCTTTACAGATTACGTATTCACAAAATGCAATACTTGAAATATCTACTCTAGTAGAGACAGAGTAAAATAAATATGTAGCAGCGTTATAAATTCAACTTTTACATGGGAAAATATTTTTAAGTTTGATTGACCTTTGAACTTGGCAACTGTTAGTTTGAAGATTAAGAAATCATTATTCTTGAGCTTCATTTCATTTTACAAATTTTACGATCCCTGACAAAACTATAATTTCAAGAAGTTATCATATTTACAAATTACAAGTTTAGCTCTCTATCTGGATCAAAAGAATTACCTATAATAACCACGATAATCACTTTTAAACGATGCGTTAGTTTGGACACGTAGTTATGTATTTATGCGTGCTATTACTAAGCGATCACAGTTATAGTTCTACTAAAGTATTATACGCAACACACTCGAAATCAACATTGATATGAATACAAAGTTTAAGCCCAACAGTTTTTATAATGTAAAATTAACCGATAAAGCAAAATTTGTTTTGTAAGCAGTTCATTTAGACAGATTCGTGTGTGTGCACGTTGTATAATGATAAACCGTCCACATTATGTACAATTTCTACTGGAAGTGATTTTACTCCAACACTTAATAACTGTTACACATTTATGATTCACGTGCTGCCCTAAGCAAAAGAGATTGCAAAGCAAGAAAAGTAATTGTATCAAATCAACTGTACATTCTCGTAGTATGGTTATGGGCATTAACCAATGCGCACGTGTTTGCACTTGAATTTAATTGCATCATTCAAGTTGTAAATTAATAAGAGTGAAAAAATTTCAACTTTTATTATATGAAGAATACAAAGATATTATTTATAATGCTGATTTTAACTTTTTTCTGTATCTAAAGATGACCCACCAGTAGTTCTGCAATTTAAAGTGAAATGAAAATGTGGTGAAAGGCAGTAATGTTTGTGTTTGATATAAAACTTAAGCCAATGCACAGTTCTCGTCTCAAAGTACCTACTTAATGATGAAAACATCAGTACTTTAGAAAACAATTATTTTTTATACTTACTTAAGTATAAAAAATAATTATGTTTGCCGACCATACTTATCCTATTAAATATGTCAACAACGGCTTTTATGAATGCAATAGTCATTAATAGTAAAGAATGTAGGCAAATTCCGTAGAATAAATTAAGTAATCGCACTGTGCTATGTAAAGTGTAAAGAACATATATATACATTTTCATCTAACAATAAGTATTCTAATAACCAGATTGGGCTATTGGAAATTAACTAAATTTTATTTATTTTAGTAATTTTAAATATTTTAACAATCTCAAGTTCTGAAATTCATCATATTCTTAGAGAAATATAATACGTTTATTTTGTACACTGATTTTCACATTATACTTTTTAATTAAATACACATATGAACAGATTCATGTGTATGGTACAATGAAGAAAAATTTCCATGCTTATTTGTAATACAAATAATATTTTATTATTCAATCAAAAAACAATTATGTACATATTGTGCATGTATCGTATATATGAACTTATATATATATGAACTTATATATATATATATATATATGGTGGTTCTAGAAAATCTACTTTTATTCGTACTAATACAAAGCAAATTGAAAATGACTGTGGCATAATTTGAAACTCTGAATAAACAACGGAATTTAATCCAAATATAGCTCCAATGCTAGTGCACCAATAATAATGTAGAAATTTTGTAGTGGGAGTGTATCCATGTGTCCACTATGGTTATAATAGGCCCTCTATCTCTATGCAGAGACCAGGAATGCTGTATGTAGTAGGAAAGAACTGCTCTGATTAGATGCACTGTGCAGAAGAATACACTTAATTTAGTGTCTAGTCCAAAATTTTTCAAAGTTTCTTGCACTTTCCGGTCTAGTGCCTCCTTTACTTTTTTATCATGCTCATCCGATTCTGCTGATTCTTTTAAAACACTCGAGTTAGTCTTTTTTCTTGTCTTCTTAGGTAGTCACTCATACTTGTTCTTATATTTATTGTTAGTAGTCTGTATTCTGTACGAGCTTTACTTTTTTACCTCATCCACAAAGACTTAATCTTCTGTTTAGAGATCTTTACATGCAGTATATTATTTCATGCATAACTAGTTAGGAGTGATCTAGTAAGCATGCACATACATATCTTACCAGAAATCATTATTTGTATTTAACTATTATAAATAATCAAAAAATGAAGAACAAATTAATATTCTTCAAAAATTAATTCAGTTAAACCATTAATTTAAAACATCTTCCTTTACACTAAAAATTCTTCTTAGTAAGACAACTTTTTCATGCATATGTATTTATTCAATATATGTATGTAATAAGAATATTACTCCAAGAATATGGATCAATGATGCGAGTAGTTGCAAGTAAAAATTTAGTGTCCGCTATTATTTCTCCAATTACCGAGACGGTTAATACACTATGCTAATACACAAAACGTTTATGCAGTTGATTACACATTGCACTGCATAAAAATATGCTACAATTTCTTTAAAACATGAAACAATCAAATAGACGAATGATTTTCAAATATTTTTTGTAGTTGAAAATGCAATAAAGTCTTTCTAGTGTAAATAGTTACAAGAGAAAAGTTACGTTTTTACTGTATGCAGTAAATATGTAGCTGGCATTACTTTATATACCTTACGTACTTGGCAAATCTACACTACACACTTATCACATAGGTAAGAATATCAGTAGTAAACGACGTATAACTATGCAATGCTATTTCATGAAGGATTCACACATGGACAGAGAAAGGGTAATTACATTACGTAATAGTTTGGAGAAACAAAGGAAAATAATGGGGCTCATAAAGCTGTTGGTTATTGTCGTTCTTGGCAAAGTAGTGAAACATTAATAGCAGTTGGTAGCATTGAATGGTAGTTCATTTTGCAGCACATTGAGCATATCTATGGTTAGTTAGATCTTAGATGGTAATAGAAAATAGAAAATGAATTGAAAACTTAAAGCTGGCAATTCTAACTTTAAACCAGGCAATGAGTCCTTCAAAGTGGTATGTCTTGTAACAATGCCTTACAAAGAAAGGCATGTACCATCGCTAACTTTCGCTACTCTTACATTATAATGTGTATAGCCAATAGTTATACGTACATTATTCTTTATCTTCCCTTATATAGCAAATACCAGAGAAATGAAGTAACAGAATTTGCCTGTACAGGGATGAAAATGCGATGTATCTCAGTCACACACAGTACTCACTCTATATTTGTTGATGACCATGTACGTACATGTACACACACAATGATGTATTACCTATAGACAGGTATCTACTATTGTGCAATAGTGCTACTATTAGGACTGCTGTAATAAATAGCCCAAAATATTCGCACATTTGATTTGTGCTGCAAAATATATGAATGGTTTAACTAGAAGTATGGTCAGAACAGTAGAAAGTTAACGTAGTGAACGAATTAATTCCCCAAGTCGTAATAATCCCCCACTGGGGATTTATTCTGGTATTTTAAAACATATTTAAAACTCCCAAATTCCATGGACGCAATAATTCCTCATGTAGTTTTTTGTAGGTATTACTTTGGCATAGGTACCAATGTGCCAATGTATAATGCTCAGACGTGAATGGAAACTGGAAACAGGAACTGAAACACTAATAGAAGACCTTGAGAAAATGACACACCCATCTACTGAACCTGAAATTGAAGATGAAGATATCCTCTATCCCTCTGACGAAGAATTGATGGAAATAGACTAAATCCCCGTAGATGTAATAATTCATTATACGCATATTTTTAAAAAAGTAGGTTTGAAGTCACAAATCCCCAGGGGAATTAATTCGTCCATCATGGTATGAATGAAATTTAAATAGTATAATGTCGTATAAAATGAAACAATTTCATTTAAATGCGCCATTTAGCCAAATTAACACTAATAAATTGAAAAGTGATTTATTTATTTTATTTCCTGACGGCTATATTATTTAGATGTAGTTTCTTTTTGAATTCAGAATACGCAGATATGTATAATTAGCAGAGGCTCTACGGGACACATACTTATATAATAAAATAGAATGTACTTTTTATATCTATTAAATCTAATACTACTGTAGTTCGTATTTGCCAGTAGCATACTAATAAAATATTGTTGTTGGCTTGCTGGCTGCCTGGATTTCAACACCATTAGTAGCAGCACAATAGTACACCGACTGAATGAAGTGAACTAAATAAAGCTCTTCAACTAAGCCTGCGATATAATGTTCCATTGTACTACTACTATGCATATTATTGGAAGAAGTAATATTGCGTGATTGTGTGTGTATTTGATTATAGGTCTCCCTTCTTAAGTAGAGCTCTTTCTCTCTACAAAATGTGCATTCATGATTTCTTCGTAAGTTTACTTTGGTAACGAAAAGCAATTTATAACCTTCTAAATGAACGACAACTTCTCTCCTCTTAAGTACAAATCGAGGAACGAATGCTTTCAAATACTGGGAATCGTACACTACTGTTCTTGACAGAGACACATAGCAAAATAACTATATACTTGAACGCCTTTGTACATAATATTATAATAGAATTTCGGCTTCAGAAAACATGGAGATATTACTATGGTAGTGTGAATAATGCCATGTTATTACATAACACCAAAAACCACCCACAGTAGAGCAGTTGTCATTGTCATTACTTAGCCATTGTGAGTTGAATACCTAGTTTAATGTAGAATTTTGTAATTGTGTACCTTTTGTGCTCTACACGAAGTTATTGAGAGCATCGTCATGCGTAATAATACCCGAAAAAAGTATAAATAACTTACTACAAAATATAAGCTTTTGAGCATTCATTCTTCAAGATAATATATGTCAGTAATATACCAAAGATACTGGAGGCATAAAATATCACTTGTACTTTTATTGTCCGTCTATTAATACATACTTACGAAATAAATACAATGAAATTGAGAATAAATTCAATTTACTCCGTTTTTACTACTGACTAAATAATGATTTGTTGGATACTAAACATTTAGTAAAGTAGTCTTTCTTTTGAGCTACAAACAAATATATGCCTTGTGAATTTGAATATACGCCCTTTTAATGCATAGCTAGTGGACCCTTCTTCATAAAGGCTTACGTATTAATTTTATCCTATGTAGACTCTAGACTGCAAATAAGTACTAGTATTTACGTATTTGGTATGGTACATATATACTTTTTTTTATCTTTACATAAAAAATTGGAAACGAACAAGTTGGAATTTCTGCATACTACTTATCTTGTACTGTTGTTTATTTGCTAATTTTGTATTTATGTAATACAATAGTAAGTACAGATTTGTAGATCTAATGGAATAGTAAAAATTACAAGAAATAATAATTCTTGTGCTGCTATGTAAGAGTCTTTTGTATATCTAGAAACAATTTCAAATGAAAAATTTTGAGATTGACCATTCCGATTTCGATGGTTAGTTGGCTTGTCTAATGTACATAGAATTTGTTTTCATGGTGAGGTGAGTTGTTACAAATTACTTAAATACACCATGTTTCCAAGATTACTAAGAAATGTATTTTATTGTATTCGTTTTCTCACATAAATACACGTCATAATATTAGACAATACTGTCTGTCTTCATGTGTCATTGTCAAAGGGTTATGTATACAGTATAATGTGACAAATACACATTAAACCTTACCACTATTCTTTTAACTAAAGCTAAATAACTGACAAAAGCAAGAAGACATGATGAGCAATATTTTATGTTTTTGGGTATAATGTTAAAAATTGCATTATCTAAATACGAGCAGAGAGAAAAATATTTTAAAAATAGAAATATCTAGACAAAATGCTTAAAATAATCATATATTTATTATGCGAATCTCTTTTACGATCAAAATAATCTAGCTAAACAGTACAGTAATAAGCTAAATAATCTTAGACTGCATTTAGAATGAAAATGTCTTCTAGAAATTAATGATTTTTGGTAGGTTTAGCCTTTTAGGATAATATCATGTCAATTCATTGAATACTAATAAGTTAAACACAGATCAACTATACAACGCTGTAAGATCTGAAAGCATAGTAAAGCTATAAAGTCAAGCGATGTGTATGGATACTACATAGTAGACGCTACCATCCCTCGTCTAAGTTTTATCGATTTATGAACTTCACCGTCTCCTTTCAACTTTTGACTTTGAGCCACCCTATTCCTATTTATCAGTATTCTTCCTGCCATTTCAGCTGACATTTACCATACCACACAAGGGAATATCCCTTGCTCAAATTACACATTTTGCTATAATTCTCCAAAAGGTAGAGTATTACGTCTTATTACATGTATCCAGTCTGTTGGTAAACAAACTACTATTCTTAAGGTTTGTAGGTATATAGTCTATTTCAAATGACCAATGACTGTAGACTAACATAAAAGATGACTGCTAATACTTTGTCTTCAATTTCATATTCAACTTAGAAATTTTCCAATCCTACAATTACACACTGCTCTGGTATTGCAACTGTAACATAGTCACTATATAGCAAATTGCAATGGCATGTAAAAGAAGGTTTGTCCATTTAATTCGCATTTCTCTATTCCCAGTCAACGCTAGTGTTAATAAAGTAAAGATATTAAATTCATACTTTTATTCTGTAAACAAATGTCATGATTTCATTAATACTGCAAAATATACAACCATTAACTGTGCCATTTAATTGTACATACTTAATTGTGTATTCCAATCTTCAGTTTTACTTGTAATACGTATTGGAGATTCAAGGTACGTGTCCTACAACTAAATTAGACTTTAGCCATAGTCAATTTCTCGCAATATATTGCTGTCGATGGGATTAAGGACATTATTTCTTATTCATTGTGTATTCCACGAAGTTCCTGTTTATGTAAATTCATCCGTCCTCACCAAGGATGTAAAGTAAATGTATAACTCACTCAGATAAGCGTAAAAATGGCTCTAAAATGTTTGCAGGTAGCACACTACTAAATACTACGTGTCGTTGTATATCCAGGCAGCCCAGCCGGAATTGGAATACGGGAAATCATTGGGTTGCTTACGATTAGAATGTGCGTCTAGAGTCTAAGGGAATAGTGAGTGAGTGAACTAAACATGCAATACTGTCATTAAAAGTTTGATACTAATATACTTGCCCATTTCCATTCGACTAGGAACTTTCGTCTAGCTAAAACTCACTCCTACACAATTCATATCATTCATTTCGAAAGCAGCCAGACGTAGTACATTGTACAGTATAGAAGATAAAATAGTGAGCAGTGCAGCCCAAAGGAAAAGCCAGGCCAGGCCAGGCCAGACGACGGGTGAAATGGAGAATGGATTATACTGTGTAGGTAGTAGGTTGTAGGTAGTACTACATAATATAGGAATATGCCCATATTATGTATGAATATAGATGGATGTAGCCAAACCAGTCAGTTAGTACACCGCACCGGGCTTCCCGGTTTTCCTTTCCACTCCAGGCCGGGCCAGAAGAGTAAGCATTCATGCTTTTACTTTTTCATCCGCCGGCCTCGTGTAGGTCGCTTTCCACCGAAATTCTTTATAGTGCCTGCAATGCAATGATCGTTGTCTATTAAAGGAAAGAGCTCTGACTCTGACTTGATGTGGTATGGTGTGAGCGAACGTTTACATTTTGAATGAGTCTGGTAACGGTTCGACATTAAGCCAGTCAGCTATTATTATTCTACGAAGGTACTGCTACTGTAGTACATTGTTATTCTTACGGGTAAAGTACTAGGACTGCAAATAGGAGCCCGGGTTTTCCCTTACGCCAACTTTGTTTCCAAAAATTCAACCTTTTCTCAAATATTACTGGAACTTAAACTTGGGGAGTCACTATAGTACAGAGTACAGTGTATGTATGTTATGGTTGTTTTAACTTTGCATGCAATGCGGTAGGAACCTTATAATAATCTAAACTACAAAGTCGCCTAAACAGAATCACTTGACTTGAACATTCGTAGATTGCATTGCGCATTGTATGTATATGTAGTGTAGTAGCTACTAAATAAGGAGTAATAACTGAATTAATGTATACAATTATATTCAGCTTACTTATTGTCAGTCCTCCATTATACTTAAGCCTGACCAGAGCGTTCCTTATCGTGCTGGCAATAGCAATAACAGGATAAATATGGTGAAAGTTTTCACTACTTTCCTTACTGCATTTTGTGATATACATAAGTATGCATAAATCTTTCTGTGTTACGTGGTAATAAAAATCATATCTAATTATAATTATGTAAACAGATATCTGCAGAGTAGCAAAGCAGTAAAATATGTAATAAAGATTAGCTCACTATTTACTGCAGTCATATAATCCAATGAAAAGTTTTTGACTCCAGTAAAAGTAATTATGCGTATTCGTATATCTGTAGTATAATAATCTTCGGGGTAGGTAGTATTATTTATCGTAGGCAATGTATGTATTGCGATTTAGTAATATCCGACTTTTATTGCAATCAAAGCTACTCAATTAATTTAATTACTATTGCACTGCGTAACCCTCTACCCATTATTATTATGTAACTACTACTTGTGTATGCAGAACTTTGTAATCAAAAGACTTTAGGAAAACACGACACTACATGTTCCTGCATACATTAAAGAATACTTATTTGTGTATGCGGGTAAAATTAACTCCGGGTAGGTATTTGCTTTATGCAGGCTAATGTGATAATGTGCCAATAATTCTCAACTATATTCATTTGTACAATAGTGTCAAGAATCTCTCACCATTAAAAGTATTCGAATATAGAACGTATTATTTTCATATCCATTTTCATATTCCAGTAGCTAACCAGGGATTCTCTTGCAAAAGAGACGATGATATTTTTCGGGTGATTAAATCAAGCCGTACAAATTAAATGGCACAAAATAAGTTACTTAAGCTGTGGCTTTGAAGCTCCTAGGTACGATTATGTTTGACAATTTCTTAGCAGGTTTATATTAGTAATGCCATTAAAATCCTACAACTAAAAATGCGATATTGATATTAACATATATTTTCTCTCATTTAATACTATTTATAGGACATTTAATGTAAGAGTGCTAGCAAATAATTTCCAAGTACGGGTGACAAATTTAATAAAGAGCATTATTTTTATTTTCTAATACAAGATTGTCTTCTCCCCTGTTAATTGAAGAATGTGCAACCCATTAAACACATTCGTATATTAATATGGTTTCAAACTTTGATTCATTTTTCAAATTCTCAGCAACGAATCCCATATTTTTACCATATTAGTAAATTAACACAAAATATCATTTTTTTTTCAGGATGAATATACCTATGTACATATATTTTATGTGACAACGTTCGCACACTAATACTAAAATGCTCACATTATAGCTTTGCACACTCTGTATTTATATTTTTATCAAATAACTTAATGTACTGCGGTGCCGTAAATAAGATTTACTATAGTTAATATTATACATTCTTTGTATTGTTAAAATATTATATTATGTCATATAGTATTTGTTAATGTTTCCATAGGACTTTACATTGAACAGACATTAGCTACAAATAATTTGTTTTGCATGGAGAGCTTGCGGACGTGGACCCAAACTCAACGGACGCACCCTCACTGATTACCTGTGTTTACATCACGTACAGTGCGTTAATATAAACAGGTAACTAACTGACCTGTCAGTCTGTCCAGAATTCGACTCGACTCGCCGACTAGCGACTGAGCTAGGCCGTCTTAGATATCTGACTAAACTGGATTTAGTTCAATACAAATCATTTGGCTGCTGCAAGTCTTTTATCATTTCATTCTCATTACATCATGTTAAACTAGCACGCGCTAAATTAAGCACTCTTTCGCACCTGCAGTATCTCATTTACACTTTTTATTACCTAAAGCCAGCTTAACATTTTTCATTAGGATTAAACGCACTTCTTAGCTTTTCAAATTCAAATCATTGTTGAAATTATGTTAATGGCATACTAATAAAATAAACCATTACAAAATGTATGTAACCAAGTGTACGAATTTTAATGTAGTGCATATACTTTTGAAATACAAAACAGCAATCAACACATGAAAAGGGTAATAAGAAAGAAACATTTTGGACTACAAGTGAAAATATATACTACATACTATGTATGTTATTGTATGGCTCCCATTAATTAAGTTATTCGTCCTTTGCGTCGCGTTTTGTCAATGAAATGTGGGCTATTTTTTATTAATGATAAATGTAAACACAATACAAATATTAATTCATTTATGTACTATAAATTACTTAAATGTACCCATTGTAGGTGCTGCATAGATTATTTATGTGCTTTTAACTGTACAATTAAAATACTTTCTTACTGTGGTTCATCATTTTTTTGGGGGGGGGGGCGGTCAGATGAAGAACAAATTGTTTTGCATAATGTTGTAAATGATATTAAATTGGCTTTAAAAGATATATAGTACAGAAATAAGAAATGTGAGATTTGCCAATACAGAAGTTGGTATACAAGTGTCCATGGCGGAGATTATATCAAAAAATGGCCAAGATGCCTACGTCTGCAATAATTAATAAAATAACAATATCCTGGGCAATTGCAGTACAGTATCCAGTCCTTATTTACCTTTCCATTAGTATTTGTAAACTTCAATTTAGAACTGGCTTCACTTCGTTCATATGGACATATTTATCTATGTATTTTGTATTCCCTTCTGTATTCGTATCAATCATGTCATTTGCTATTTATTTTACGTTGGCAAAGCCATAGGTAGAAGAACATTCTGAGTTATAAATACATAAGTCGGTAGTAACTTACGAAGCCAAAACCAAATGAAAGCAAGTGAATTGAGCTAAGCCGGAAAGCAACCATACATGAATATGTATACTACATAACTACTACATACATACATAAATAAATACATCTATGGTTGCATTTGCATTGCATGGAGGTAGACTGATAGGTACTGGTGGAGTAGAGTAGACAGCAGAATGTAAAATTCACAGACAATGATCCTGACATTTTGCGTGCAACTCATGAGAATTGTGTATATTGAGGTTTTATTGGCCAATTACTGGGATATCATAGAGTCTGACGACGTAATTGGTAGTTTAAATAATTTATGCGAAGGCTGAGTAGCCCCAAGCTGGAGTTGTAACGTAAGTAAGTAGTGTAATATCTGTGTGCATGTGTGGGTAAGAGGATAAAAATTAGCATAAATGAGTCCAGTCCAGGCCAGTCCTCTAATATTATTATGTCTACATACTTACTCTTCCCTATAATAATAATATACACATACAACCACATATAACCTATAAATATATACGTCGTACTACTGCACCTTATACTAATATTACATTGCAAACATACGGATCCTTCTAAAAAATCTTATGTATACTGTAGCATAATATACATTTACCTGTGTTGTTAGTTGTTATCCATACAAGTACGTAATAATTATAATGTTCCGATAACAGCTTGGACCAAAACATATTATAAATTGTGTATATGCATTATATGATGTCCAATTCAACTATCCAACGTCCAGTTAAGCCAAGTCAAGTTAATTCACTCTCTTGCTTGTTAAGCATCTACTTGACTTGATTTGCTTTGTGTAAATAGGTGCTGGAGTGGAGTGAGTGCAAGTTAGGTAATATAAACTATATACTATATAGTAGTGCCTACTAGATCTTCAAGTTAGTCATCATCTATCACATCAAGTCTCGTCTAATACTATTCACATTGGATATCATAATAATTGGACGAGGGGATGATGTATTGTATAGCTTGAGATGAGAAGGTACTTACTCACACATAAGATTACTTAAACTACTAAACAAGATACACACACACTCACTTGCCTTGCCACATAAATACATTACACATATCTTGTACATATATTATTAGCTATACTTAATACTTACTGCATATTATCTTTATTACATGCAACTACTACCTTACTTTGCCTACTATTCTTCTTATGCATATACCTACTTGTAATTGTATTATACCAACAAGAGCTTATTATGGCCAGGCCAGTAATGTTTGTGTAGGGAAAGTATCTTTATAATAATGAATACTAACCACTACACTATCTAAGTATGTAATATGGATACAGATAAAATCCATTCACTCGACTCCACGTATTCATCCTCATGTACTACTATATACATATATTATAGGTAAGTTATGCATTTAAGAACAGGTACATAATTATGTTACTCGTTTACTCTGTAATCCTCGTGTAGTTGTATGTATTAATACCTATATACATTATTGTTTTGACTAATTACCCCCATGTCCATACAGATGTGAAACATATAGCCAAAGCCAACAGTAAAGAGTTAGAAGTTTTATCACTATCCATAAAATAGATAGTTAAGTACTTATCTAAATGCATATTTACATAGGACAACCACTTACTGCACTAAATTACACTCTTCACATTTACATACCAATATCAACCGCCCGCCCTGTTTATACCTCTAATATTCTCATTTACTTTTCACATTAACAAGTGACCAGGAGGCACCTTTTACTTTGAATTGATAGATCTATTTTCTCAATTGGAGAACATAGTAATTTTCGTGTACACATCACAGATACCTATGCTGACTAAACTTTGTCAAATAAGAAATATTAAGCGTGATTTCCTTCCTAATTGGGTTTTCTATGCCATAAATAAACTGACAGAGGTGTTCTCGTTACTCATTATTGTCATTATTGTTGGTACATGAAAATTCATTAACTATGAAACCTTAAAATGACAAAACTAACTATGGGATAAATCATAAAGACGACTCACTTTATATTAGTGATAAATACGTAATGGTGGGTATTTCAACCCAATTAGTATGCATATTATTGATTCGATGCACAAATACAGTTACATAGTTACAAGTACCTGAGATTGCTATGAAAATAGAATAAATGTCCTAAGCTGAAGATTTATTTATTTATATATAATAGACAATTTCCTCGTTTGAGGTAAATTACATTGCCATATTAATTTGGCTGACTACTTATGAGCTTTGAAATCTTATACAAAATTTATCATTATAGGGCTAATAGGATTTACCTACATGGTCATCCTAAAATAAGTTTTACATAGATTTATGAACTAGAGCGTTTGTAACTTATATTTTACTTAAGTTACTCGTGTAACTACACAAAATATTACTTAGTCATACGTACATACATTTGAGTAGGACAATAACATATTAGTCATTAATATTTTGCTCTTTGTATTATGCTTACATACTAACATTTAAAGCATAAAAACACTAACGTACAGTTTACGTTATAACTTACAATATGTGTACCTACGTACATATTGGGTTGTTTTATTATTCCAACAGAGATCAATTATCCGAGAGTAAGTAAGTTAACAATAAATAAGAATAAATAAAAGTTAGATAGTACTCTATAGATATTTTGTAAATTATAGTAGTCCACATATATGGTTAGTATATATTAAAAATGAATTTTTCACTTACATATTTTTCATAGTTAACTATATACAGATACTAGATACTAATTTTGACAAAATATTTGAATCCTTAAATATTTTGTTGCCCAACAATTCTTTGAAATCATATGGCGGAATTTTCTAATGACATCAAATTCAGTTAAATAATCATGTTATATTTATTATATTAAGCAATTGCTACCTACATTCTACTAATATCACCGTCTATGCTTCTCACTATTCAATATTAACACATGTTGACCTTTACTCTTTACGGACATTGAGTATTTTATTTACTTCATAACTGTTATCCCAAAGAGATGCATCTTATCATTTCTGAAGAAAATAATATTGAAAAACATGATGCATTTCCATCAGCAAAATAAATCACTTAAATATGTAGCACTGTGGGGCTTGCCCATTCTTAATGAGGAATTTATTTGCAGTACCATGATGAATCTAGAGTATGTGTATAATTGCCATCTCAGCTGTATTCTCCATTCCAACGAATACATATTTTGCAAATGCCTCTTCATTTTATTTTTAAATGACTGAGTTTAAATTACTGCATGTAATGATATCGTTAAGTAGTTAGTAGCGTTCCTTCCCCAGGAAGACCAAACACGCCCTTGCATTTTGAACTTGAATTGTCCAGAATATCCAAGTTAATGCCCTTATGCAGAGTAAAGATTTTGTAATCACGAGCTGGACTAATTTTACAGTAATAGGAACAGTGCATAATTACAACTCATTTATCTTGCTTAATGATTCACGCTGAAGGGTAAACTTTAAACTAAATCCATTTAATTGCTGCTAGATATGACTTGGTTTTGGATTTGTATCCTACTCACGTTGACTTTAATTTCACAGAAAAAGCTGGCTGTAAAGAACATTCCTTCCTAAGTAAAATTAAGAATGCAATACTATGATGTGATGATGTGAAATGAGCTAAAGAAAGAGAAACTTGGGAATTTACTGGAGTAAACTAAAATTGTAGCACCTAAAGTACATATAGCTATGGCGTGAAACGTAAATGTATTCAAGGGTCCGCAGCAGCAGCAGTCTACAAAGCATAAGTAGCTACATAAGCGAATAACACCAGATTCTTAATAATTTGAATAGATGTAAGTAAATTTTGAGCTGATTCTTTGATTCAGTTTCAATAGACAACATAGTATGATAAATGCTACATGCTTTCATTTGAGAAAGAAGCTGACCATAGTTTTAAAACATGCGTAGATAGTATTTTTTTTGTGTGTTTGAAATAACAGTCATCTCAAAAGTTACAAACATATCGGCTTATAACAAATAAGCAATCATCGTATTGGTATTTTCCATGTGTAACTAGTTGCAAAAAACCTTAGAATGATTTTCAGTAATAAAATAGAGGTTTTTGTAAATCACCGGTTTGCTTCTAAAAGAATTTTCTTAGGCATGACATGGAATGTCACATCCTTTCTTAAACGTTTCCATGTACAAAGAGTAGTAGCAATACAATCGAGTAAAGCATAAATTATCAAACGCATATTTAGGTAAATGCATGTGTGCAGATTAGTACAAATGTTGTACTGTATTTATTAGCGGCACATGTGTCATCCACTTGTACGTTCCGTATTCTAATCGCAAGTTAAAAAATTATTAAACATTAAAAGTGTAGGGCTCTACTTAATAAAACAGGTAAGTAAATAATATGGGCTGCTGTATGTGTGTTATATAATATTTCCTAACTTGTGTCGCGTAAGTAGGAGTAAGACAAGCGAGATGTACAAGTTATATTACAGGTACATAAATACAATAATACATATGTACAAAGTAAAATATGTAGTCACTAGCTATAGTTACTTATATATCAGGATATAGTTATCCTTTTCTAGTTCTATCTGTAGGTAGATATTTATTTATGTTATGTAATGTTACATAAATATATAAGGTACATTGTTGCCTACTGCCTACTACATAACTACTCTGTTTTGCTACACGTAGAAATGATAATATAAATATAAATATATTAAACGCGGTTGTTGTATTCTATCTACCTATCTATTCTATATGTGATCTTGCTTTAGAGTGATGCAGTAGTAGTGGTGGTGGCTGATGACGACTTTTGTGAGGAAATGCTGAAGGGCATCACGCACCTCGAAGGCTCATGAATTCTTTTGGTAATTCTCTGCAAAAGAGAAACACTGGATAATGTAGCGTACTAACTTTTAAACAAGAGAGTTTACAGTGCAGTTGCAGTGTTCTGTTCACTACAAAGTTTACACAGACAGGGAACTAACTTTAACTTGACGATGCGATGGCTAGATTTGAGTTGAATACCTATATTGAGTAAGAGAGTGCCGAATAGCTGCTTAACTTAAGGGGGACTCGATGGGTAGCACGGATAGGAGAACGGGTCACCAGTACAAGTTAGACAAAAATGGGTCACAT
>JAQFYC010000333.1:0-62774 GCA_034694165.1 Tomocerus mixtus
CGTTGGTGATCGGATGACATACAGACGTACAGACGTCCAGACTCAAGTCTTCGCATAGAGAGGTTCCCTCTCAATAATGTTATAACACATTTCAATCAACTGAATATTGAATTCTATGCCTATAGCAAGCAACATGAAGTCATAATCATTTTTGTGGAGGTTGGCTGTAGTATAAGGTGTTGAATTGAATGCTTAGCCGGTTTCTTATAAAATCTGGTTTTTATCTTACTTACTTATGGCTCAACTTACTTTATTAGGCAGTATATGCATGCTACCTAATCAAATGTATTACAATTACAAATTGTATCCTAGAACTTTACGTTTAGAAACTGCCTTGATTAAATAATTAGTTACGTGTAGGTACATAAGTAGTACTAGGCTTTTGGTATTTTGTTTTGTGCGTGATAAATGCGTTTGTAAGTGCAGGCAACCCACCCACATGTAACTTTGAATGGGCCATTTATAATTAATAATAACGTTCACTGTCTGACAGCAAGCGAGTAAATAACGAAAATAAAATTATGAGCTTCTGGTTCATTACTTCAAAAACTGCGGAACTACTTTTGATCTACGTAGGATGCCTACGTAGAGATACTGATTCTTATACATTATTAAAAAACTGCATACCTCAGGAAAATATATTTATAGATTGTTGTTACATTAGTAGTTAGATAGGAGATTTATTAGTTCCCAGTTATGTTACTTAATTCTGTATTTATCCCTATCTCTTTAATGTAAATAGATATCAAAAATGTTATATTAATTAAATAAATACTCATAAATGCCTTAACTAATTTGCTAACTTATTCCTAGCTGGCTAAACTCAGCTCAACTCAAGAGCATTTTTTGTTCAGTTGCCAGCAATATTTCACGCTCAGTGGTCAACGTAGTGTACCTTAATGTAGTTGCTTAGCTATTGTAGGCTTCACATGCTTTGGCTGTGGGATACTATTTTAGTATGCGTGTTATTTATATCAAATAATATTATATGTATGTATTTGTCTATATATATAGCGTTTATGTACCTAATTATGTAGTTCATGTAGAAAAGTATATATAGTTAGATATTTGCACTTGGTCTGGCTGAACTGATCTGATCGCTTAATCAAAGTAATTGGTTTAACAACCTAGCTACCACTACTTAAGATTGTTAAGTGTTAGTGTGTGGCTTGAATGAAGCTTAACACCCTAGTCAAATAGTAGCATGAAAACTTGTAATCAAGAAAACATTTGATATAAATCGTAGAATGTTTTTGTACTAGAGTAATTAATAATAATTAAGTGCACACATGTAATTTATAGCATTATAACTATTATATTGGTTTCTATTACTATTACCTGAATTTATCTCACAAATGCCAATATATTTGTATATCGATAAGTTATTGTAGTATAAATTAGATTAAGAGTTTACTTGCAACTCTTGAGGTATAAGTATTTACCTTAGTATTTAATCTATGTACGTTAACTCCATCTTGTCGGCAAAAGTCTGACAAATTCGGTATTATTTTCGTTTACAAAAGTGCATTGAATCAGGATAACTATTCTTAGAGTCTGTATATCAGGTACCTACGTTTAATACAAATAGCAATAAATTAAAATTGAAAGTAAGTTCCAATGCTCTATATTTATAAGTATTAATCAGAAGTATACATTGCATAAATACATAAAAATCTCTGCATAATTTAATCTAAATAGGTAATGCAACATAACGCACCAAGTTTTTTCGTTAATTGCCATGTCTTTCTTCATATCTTTAATACTCAAATACCTAAGTTGATAATGTAGTGTACTAAGTAGTAGGCATCTGTGTTGCTGTATACATTCTGCATTTGGCATTATTTTTTGCAGAACAGAGTGGAACGGTGTAAACCTATACAAACCACACTGATACAAGGCAGAAGTAGAGAGTTGGAGTTGAATTGAAATAAAGTTATCGTAGGTTGTAACAACGAAATACAATAAGTATGCTATAATATTATTGATATTGCACAAATAGTCTGTTCAGTCAAAGACAATACATGTTATGTACTCACTTATTCACTATTGCATTACAGACGAGACGATATAATAGGAGAGCAAAGTGGATTTTACTTTTTAGAATATTGCCCCATAGTAGGTAGTACATTACATTATGTACTGGGAAAATACATAATAAAATGTACATTACATAGGCAAGATTGAGTTTTCTGTTGTGCTGCTCTGCTTCTTCATCCCTTTTCCTTTAGTTTCCTTGCCGCAACTGCCATTGCATCCATAATATTTATATTATGCATCTACTCTTGAGATACATATCCTTGCCAAGCCAATAAAGTAAAGAGTTACTATTACATATTAGTTTGGCTTTTGACTTTACCGTTTCTTTCGTAATAAGACATGAGTAGGTATGGTATTGCCATGCCATGTCATGCCAGCTCTGAAAATCGTAAGAACTTGTATACGTACAGGTGTATTGTATTGTGGTGTGGTAATGTGTTACGTAGAGATACTGATAGTAAAGTAGCAAATTAGTGGACCATTATTGTGAAATAAAGTGTCTGTGTGTATGCTGAGGGCAAAATGTGGTTCGTATCGTACTTGCAAACAACAACGTTATTGTCAATTGAGCTAGAGTTGGCCGGACCAGACCAGGCCAGGAGTGTTTAGTGCTAAGGTTCTTTACATATATTACTACAATGTTGTAGAGATCGGTAAAATACGTATAGCTAGTAGAAAAGCGACAGATGCAACTACGGAGATTATGAATCTGATAATAGCGAGACTCCTCAAAAGTGTTGAGATAGTCTGTCTTTGTGCGGTTAGTAATTTATTCCAACTAATTCCTCGACTAATAATTACAAGTGTAAGTTTGTTTCGTCCTTTAGTCGCCTTTGCTGCATCTGCTCAAGTGTCAGTGGACGTAAACGAGTTGCACCTCCTAATTCGGCAGACCGTCACACACTTTTTGCTGGCTCTCCAAGTGAGAGTTGATCAAGTGCAGATACACATACCGTTTGTCATGAAAATACTCAATTGCATCCTCGTCTAAATTCATTTTCGTTGATCTTGTGCTACAACAAAGTGAGTTTTTATCGCAGCTATTTATTTATTTATTCTGTGTATTGTACTACACAGTTAATAAGTATGATTCTCAGGCAAAATCATACTATCTGTACGTATTTACATAATAATCATGTGTCTCACTGTTTTCCTGAAGTGGTTTAAGTGAAGCGAGTCAGAAATGTCTCATCTGTAATGTAAAGTGTTGCTGTGCAAAATCTCATATTTATCACAAAGTGAGAAATCATGGAGGAAAGTCATGGAGTCTCCGGATTACATTTATTTGACTACAAATACTACCCGAAAATAAATCGTTGCTATTACTATCATCGTCCACATTGTATTTGTGGTTATTTATGTTGTACTAGTGAATGTGGGTTTTAGTATTTAGTTACCGAAAGGATATTAGAAAATAGTGGAGTGCGGAAAAATGTAGTGACGTCTCGCAAAAAGACAATTGTGAGACTATTATACATTTCTACAGCTATTTCTATCAGATGGCTGATTTTCAAAGTTTCAATTTGGCTCTCATGCCAGTTCCTATGATAACTCGGATGACATTTATGTCCATACCGTCTATAGTGGCCGTTTATGCAGCTTTAAATTATTACAGTGATTTCCTTAAAACGCAGTCCCCCCAGTTTTATGATCCTTACCATTATGAGGAATTCGATTTCATCGTTATTGGTGGAGGCTCAAGCGGTGCTGTTGGTATGTAAATACCTAGCCTGGTCTCATTAATGTTTTTGCATGTTTAAGTGCGTGTTGTAAAGTTTAATAAAAATTTCTTCTTTCTTTAGTCGCAAATCGTCTCTCTAAAAATAATAAAGTTCTCCTATTGGAAGGAGGTAATATACATAACATATATATTCCCACAGAACTGCAGTGTATAGATTTTGGTCTTCAAATATTTGTATTTGTACTTAATTAAAGGAAATGTTGTAATATAGGTGGTGATCCTACACCAATAGCATCTATTCCAGCAATGGCTGCATTTCTACAACGGCTGGATAGCACTGATTGGCAATATAACACTGTTCCTCAAAACAATTCCTGTCTCTCCATGATAAATAATGTAAGAGCGTATCCACGTAACTATTACGCACAATTATAACACGTGTCAAGAAACATCTTGACTTTTCCATAAAAATAGTCAAGCTACATAATTTTCTCACACTGTGACTAATATCATATCTACATATTTTTATCCTTCATCTTGACCTGATTTAAAATTATGGCACATTCTTTAGGTTTCTCTTTGGCCACGAGGAAAATCTTTAGGAGGAACTTCTAATCTGAACTTGTAACCCTTAATATTTAATTGCAATATAATATTTTACTACCCTATTATTTTGAAGTAAAAGTTAAGTAAGATTTCTATATTTATGTGCATATTATGTGATGTATCTTGTAGCATGATATACCAACGTGGTAACCCTAAAGATTACGACGAGTTGGCCAATATTACCGGAGATGCGGAGTGGACTTACAAAAGTCTTTTGCCATTTTTTAAAAAGTCTGAAGACTACCATGGAAATTATCAAAATGGTAAGCTTAAATACACGAAGATAAGAATGTGTCCCAAATTGATGAAATTTTATTTCATATTAATTTTAAATAATCTTTAGATGCATACCATGGGAAAGGTGGACCATTACACATTAGCAAGCTCAAAGCTAATTACCTCTCTGATAATTTTGTGAAAGCAGCGAAGGAAATTGGCTATCAAGAAAATGACCCAAATGCAGAGCAGACTGAAGGTACGTATTATGTTGTCAAACTTCCTTAAACAAAATTCTGTTCATTGTAAAATCACGAGCAATCGATTTTTAGATCAGAATATTACTCCATAATCAAATAATAACTATTTGTACACACAAATGAAGCATTATTTATGCAAACAGAGCAGAGCATTGAATTTAATTTTCGAGTGAGATAATTGTACATTACATAATGGCAATAGCAATTTGTCAAATTAATATTCGTGAAACCATTGCATTGCATTATTAGAAAATGTTTGTACAAGGCAAGACAAACATTGCAAAGACAGCATGTATCTATTTAGTATCTGTTGCAATCGCAAATCGCAATGTATTTATTCTATTAATAAATATGTATCAGCAATGAGCAATTTCCGGAATCTCATTTACATCTATACAATATTACACAACTACAAGTATGTTTAATTTACAATATCCACAATTTAACAAAACTCTGACACGAATTTCAATTTAATGAGCCTAGGTAAACTAAAATTAGAAATGTAATCTTAAGTGCTTTTGAAAAATGGCACATCTACAGAAAATACCTACCTATTTGCAATATTATTACTACAGTTATTAATCTAGTACTCTATATACCTAGCTATGTAACTGTGTATGTATGCATAACACAAAGAAATTGTTATACATACATTCATACATAGAGGAAGCTAATTGCCTAAGGGAATTGCTCTACAGGCACTCTAACAATTGCATAGGTACGTTCTATAGTTCTGTTGTCTACTACTGTACTACTAGTAGACTACACAATTTCCGGAAATATTTCTTTTTATTACAATCATAAATAATTTCTAATGCATTTATCTGTATATGGCTGTTACTTGCATCTTGCATGGCGTGTCAAATATTTAGATCTATTAAATATTGTTACCAGAAGTTCCTTTTCTAAACAAAGTTTTGTAGCTTCCAAATACTATTATGCATCCACTCAATTAGTAGTGCAATGCAAAATATTATGACAATTGCTCCATGCTCATGCAGATTGCAACGTAAAATTCAAGTCATTAGTTCATTTCATGGAGGTAAAGAAAGCAGGCAAACTATCTTTAACTTTTTATAAGTAATTATAATTGATGTGATGTGGTGATGAATAGGATTTAGCCAATTGGATGCTACAATGAAAGACGGGGTGAGATGGAGTACATACGACGCGTTTCTCAAACCCATTTTAAACAGAAAAAATTTAATAATATATCGGTACGCCCGTGCTATCAAAGTAAGTGCAACTGCTACTGTTAAACCTGTACTAAACCAACTCTTTGTGGTGTTTCATTCATGCTGTGGCATGCAATTTAAATTTATTTCTATTTACGTACAATACAAGTGAGATCAGCTTAAAGAATTGATGTTGTTGTTGATGTAAGTCATAGACATGACATGACAGTATAAAAAATTAATTACGCCTAATATTCGTTGGTCTGGTGTTGTTCTTATATTACACAGATACATCTCGATAGAAGAAAGCGTGCTTACGGTGTAACATATGTAAGACACGGCATGACCAAGTTCGTTAGAGCTTCACGAGAGATTGTCGTTTCTGCAGGGGCTATCGACAGCCCAAAACTACTCATGTTATCCGGCATTGGTATTAAAAGAGATTTAAATATTAACGGGGTATGTATGACGAGAGGTGACGAGTATTTTTACAATACTAAATAACACTGTGTTACTAAGATTGTAATTCAAACAGTAAAACTTTCTAGTAGACAAAGTAAAAAATTTAATTGAAAAAACTATTCCTGTTTTAGATACGGTGTAGGGCTCACCTTCCTGTTGGGCAAAACTTACAAGATCATGTTACAACGCTTGTGGGACCCATTCTTATGAAAGCAAGGAGTCTCTTGGTCGATAGGGATGTAAACCTGCAAGCTATCAATGACTTTACAAAGCATGGAGCAGGTTTGTCTCATTTAATATTATTTGAGCAGAAAATTAGTGCTAAAAATACAAGAAATTAATGGAAACTGTCTGACTTTTTTGATCGCAGGACCATTTTCTTCTTTGGCTGGTGTATCAGCAGTTGGATTTATTTCAAGTACACTAGCCCAAGATAAAACATGGCCTGATATCGGCTACTTTATGTCAGATAGTGGCGTTCATCAAGGATTAGCGGATGACTTTACGCGAATTCTAGGTTTAAAACAAGGAGTACTACAAAGTTACTACGGGCCTCATGTGGGTAAAGATGCCAATTTTATTCTGGTCATGTTAGGGAAGCCAAAAAGTCTAGGGGAAATAAAATTAGCAAGCAAGAGTCCCTGGGTGAAACCTATTATTGACCCGAAGTATTTTAGTCATCCTGATGACATGAAAATCATGAAAGAAGGTAATTGACAATTTAGCACATCCTTTTAAACGAAGTTGTAATAATATTAATTATACTTTTCTAATTTTTTATACATCATAGCTGTAAAGTTCATTGTGAACCTATACGAAAAAACGCAGACTTATAAAAAAGTAAATGCCCATCTGGTCACGAATGCATTTCCTGGTTGCGAAAAAGAGGTTCACAAGAGTGACAAATATTATGAGTGTTACATTCGCCACTTGACCCAAACGATTTATCATCCTTCTGGAACATGTGCAATGGGGACAAGAAATGATAGAAAAGCTGTTGTCGACTCACACTTGAGGTTAGTAATAGTCATAAGTTACACTCCCAAGCATGACACACGTACATTTCGAAACAAATAGAGAAGTAATAGATGATCACAATATTTTGATTGTTCTGTCAAGCACAGACACAACACAAAGTGCAACTATGCAAAATGATTCTTATTAAAAAAAAATATAATAATAAAAAATAAACCTAACAATAAGCTCCCAATATTAAATGTACTCTTTCTGTTTGTACAGTATATTACGCAAAGTAAGGAAGATAAACTCGTAAGTAATATTGATAGCGAAAAAGATTCTTAGGAGATCACCATCTCCACCATGTATCTTGCTGTAAAAGCATCACTTAGGGAATAGGGTATCCAGAGAATTTTCTTGCAAAATATTCCAAAAATTGAATATGAATTTCGTGACATTACAATACACTTATAAATATTGATTACAATAATTTTATGCTGCCCCTTGATTAGCCATTTATATACACCAGATCATGTTATGAATACCTATATGGACACACGTTATGTTTAAGCATCTCCGTACTTGTAAGCTTTATGTGTGCTAAATGTTTGATTTAAATGCTTCCAGGGTTTTAAAAACTTGGGGTCTGAGAGTAGCCGATACGAGCGTTTTAAGAGTGATTACAAATGCTAATCTGAACGCTCCAGCTATTCTAATTGGAGAAAGAGCGAGTTTTCTTATCCGACGATACTGGGCCAATCAATTTCAAGTCTGTATGAAACTTAACTATTACTTTTTATATTCTGATAACAAAAAGTGTTTTTACACTAAAATGCCATGAAGTTATGATGTTCACGATATTAAGTTAGTTTTATATAAAATATTATTAATTATATCCCTGTTGTGAATGTTGCATAGTTGTATTATGTTGTATCAATTTGTATTTTTGTATTGTTGCATTTGTTCTTGAAAGTAAAGCTCCGTATCTTCTATACGATAATGTAATTTTGGTACTACGTGTATTCTACATGCTACATGACATACCAATGTAAAGTTATGTTTGTGTTAAATTAACATATTATTAATATGTAACACTATTAATTGTTATCTACCAAAATACAATACCTATGCTTTCATTGATATTGATGGCATTCCATTGCATTGCAAATGCCAGGATGTTGATGAAAGCTTTCTATTTCGAATGAATTGAATCGTGCCGTTTACATGTAATTATTTACCAGTTGCAATGCAATTATTACGTATGTACAATATACAATTCTATAAAGGATGAATATAAGTATTATATTAAGTATGTTATGTGCGCTGCCATTAAAATTAATCAAAAATTCAATTAAACTCGTTTAATTTCTGGTCCAACTGACATCAATGCTTACACGTACATTTCTAACAGCTTGGGAAAGGTGATTTAGTTAAGAGAATAATAAATAACATTATAATAATATTTTAACTTATACATTTTAAAGAAAAGTAATTAAAATTGTAATTACACTAGGAGAATACAGTAAAATTCAAGAAGCCAAAGGTGAAGCCCAGTATATACTTGCGTTCATTAAGAGTAGAGCATTAAAATCTTAACATATACTATAAAATCATGTAAACAGTTATAATTATCATAGTCATACAATATCTTTCTTAGGGAATCCTTTACAATCAAAAAATGAACACTTAAATATAATTTATATACCTTCACCTTCTATTCCACCAAAATAAAAATGCGTTCGTAATCATTTCAACATTAACAATCCTAATTAATTAAGTATAATATAATATTTAATACTATAACTAATCGTATTACATTAGAAATACTAACTAAAAAGCTTAAAAATTACTCATTATCTGCTTATTACACAGGATTACACAAAGGAAAATTGCGTCTTGCTTTTTAATTACTAATGCGCATTTAAAATCAACAATAAAGTCCCAACAACACCAAAACATGAAATGTATCTAAATAAAATAGCAAACGAAGAGATGCCCTACCACATACAGTACATATTACATATAAAGAATAAAGAAACATATATTATAGTTATGTAAGTAGCACAAAAGGTATAGTTCGGCTCGACTAGGTTACTTCGGTAGTATGTATATCGGTATAAATGTGTAAATAAAGATACAGTATCACACAGAATATCAATGAATTACAAAACATAATAATATAATGAAAACTGTACCTATTGTTAACAATTAATTACAATTATACGATTCCGATATACCGAATTACATTACAATTTACAGCTAAATGCTTAACGATGGACATTTTTAGCAAAAAATGATTAAGCAGGAAGAGGTACTGGTACTTTTTTCTTTTTTAATACCCGCCTCACTTTCATATGCGAACGGGGGATAATGGGTTGAGTTAATTTAGATTCCTCGACTACACTAATATTAGACTTTTCATTAACATTTTGAAAAGATTGAGAATGCAGGGATGAGGGATCTTCAGCTTCCGGAATAGCTGTAGCGAAAATGATATCGTCTTCGTCGCCTCCGGAAGAAATCACAACGGAAGTTGAATTTAAAATAGTTTGGGTTACTTGGCCGAAAATATTGATATTTTCAGTTGTCGTTGTGGTGGTTGTACTTCCTTGCTCCTCTTGCGGAACTATTTCTTGATTTAAATGTTCTTTCTTGTTCGTTTTCTTTCTTAATCTTCGCACTCTGGGATTGCTGTTTCTGTTTTCGTATACTTTATCCGAATCGGAGAAATCATTGGATAAAATGGGAGATATTGGGGCTTCTGTAGTTGTGGTTGTTGTGGATGTAGTGGTAGTTGTAACAGGGCCAGGTGTTGGTAAAATTTCATGAATAATTAATCGACTGATGATCTTTCTCCTAATTTTGGTAACTCGGCCCTTTCTTTCTCCTACAAATGGCTTTTGTGTAATTTCTTCTGTTTTATTTTCTTCGTTTTTGGTGGTTACCTCGTTAATGATTTTCTCGGTGGTAATTTCTGGTTTGCTGTCAATTTTTGCTGGAGATTGCTCCAAAGTTTCCTTTTCGTTATTTTCTTCTTGCATATTTGAAACAGTAGTACTAATAATAGGGTGATCTGCTTCTTCCTCTGCATTAGTTTCTTCAGTCTTTGTAATACTGCTTGAAGTTTCTATGGGTGTTGGGGATGGGGTTTGGGGTGGGGGAATTGCACTGGTACTTTCTGTAGTTGTTGTAGTTCTAGTAGTTGTTGTCGAAATTGGCTGGAAAATCGACGTATCTTCTACTTTTTCATCACTATTGATATTTTTCTGCAAAAGTTCCTCGTTTTCTTCAAATGAGTTGGTTTCCGGAGCTGGGGGATTTCTTTGACGAGGTGCTTGGGTCGTAGTTGTGGTTGTCGTTGTAGTCGTTTGTATCGGTAGTTCTTGGGGTTTGACCTCTGCAGAGTCAGCAGATGACGTTTCAGATTTCGAATTTATATTTTGCTCTACGACTACATTACTACTGATACTTCTCCCAACAAAACTAGTAGGCCTGCCACCTTGTCTACTCTTAGAGTTAATACTACTTTCATTTTCATCAACAAGCTGAACTTGATTAAAAATTAACCTGGAGGAAGGACGCGTCACACGACGAGGTCGCTTCGTTGTCGATCGAACAGAGTTAGTGTTCTTGTTAGTGCGAAAACGTTGGATCTTTTGAATAATTTGTGAGCGTGAGTTCTTGTCACTATCCTCTGGGTCATCATGGTAAACTGCTCTGTTACTGTTGCTATTTGTGAATTCTGAAACAGGTTTTCTAATAAACTTTCTTGCTGCGTTATCACCATCGGTGGATTCAGTAGAAGAGATTTCAGGAGTTTCAGTTGTAGAATTTCTTACCCTACTCCTTAGTTTCTTCAATGTATTCTCCAATGCCATTCTCTGAGCTTGCCCAATTTTCTCTTCGGATTCACTTGGGAGTTCGGAATCATATTCATCAGAGTATATTACCTCATCAGAAGGAATCTCGAGATCATTTTCCTCATTTTGTTTTACATCTGCAAAGGAATATTACAGAAGGTAAAATTAAGTATGAAAACATGAATACTCAGCATCAACATAAAGTAATAAAGAGTTAATAATGTAACCTTTCTCGGTCGTGCTTGAAACAGTTGTCGAAGTTTCATTTTTATCGTCATTATCGTCAATGCTGATTTCTCTGGCCACAGGTACGTTGTCATAATCAGGTGCATCTTCGCTTTTTGTATTTGTTAATTCTGTAGTTGAGGTTGTTGTAGACGAAAGGGTTGAATCTGTAGATGATGGCAATTCGTCAGCCACTGTAGTTGATTCATATGGAGATCTGGTGCTGTCCATTATAGGTTGTGTAGTGGTAATTTGTTCAGCGATACTTTCTGTTGTTGAAGGTCCGATATTTTCATCAAATACAATATCTACCTCTGGTAAACTTTCAGTAGTACTGGGTTTAGTAGTTGTGTAAATATCCTGGTCAAATGGCTTTTCCGTAGTAGATAACGGTTCTACATTAAAATAACGATCTGTTGTACTTTCGAAATGGGAATGCTCATTAAAGCTTTCTTTAGGCAAAGGAGACAGTGATCTTTCTGTTGGTATCTCAGTAGAATCGTAATTAAGTGTAGTACCAACAGGGGTTTGAGCTTGAATTGGACCTTCTGTAGTTGTAATGGTTTTAGCTCTAAAGATCCTAGGGGTTATTTGTACAGGTACTGGAGTTGTACTTGTAATCTCATCTTTAGATAAATTAGTATTGTTATTATTGCTAAGAATTTCATGGCTTTCTGGATAACCAAAATCATAGTATTCGTAATCTTCATCGCTACGAGGATAGGTAAGATCTTCTTCAGCAAAAGGGAGCATTGTCACAGTTTCCGGGGTCTTTGTTGTGAAAATCTCACTTTGGATGTTCTTTTCCGTAGTTGATGTTACTGTCGTTGCGGGTTCATCAAATCTAGGTAAATTATCATCAACAAGTTCGGATGTGATCTCGGGAACTTCTGTGGTTGTAGTAGTCGTTGTCCTCGATGGCAGGATCGTAATTTTTGTCGAGGGTTGTGGAAAAGAATTTATTATCTCAGTAATGACAGGAGTTGGGTTTATAGTTGTTGTGTCCACTTGATCTGCAATTGAATTTGTGGAAGTTGGCTCCCTACTAGAGTCTGTAAGTGCGGGTGTAACTTTTATTCTTCGCCTAAGTGCGGGTTTGGTAGGTCTTCTTTCTGCTACTGTAGTAGTGATGACTTTTTCAGTAGTTGTGCTAATGCTTATTACAGTTGTGACTTCGGGAGTGGGTGGTAATGGAGAAGCATATTCCTCTGTACTTGTAATCCGTGGTTCGTCACTCTCCTTCTGTAACAAAAAGACAAAAAGCCAGTTGAACACCATGATTTCCAACAAATTATCTTACAAAGATATAAAAATGAACAAATAGATAATTGGAATGTGTAAAGAAGGAGAAGATATTAAAATATGACGAATGACTCATTTTGAGACTTGCCTTTGTTGTAGTACTAGCTTTATTCCTTCCTCTGACGCGAATTCGTTTACGAGCTACCTTTTGGTTTTTATTCACAATCTGTTGCTTTGGGGTGCTGGTTATCTCAATTACTTCTGGGACATTTGGAATTACTGTATCAATATCACCTTCTTTCTGGTTTCCTTGGAATGTAGATGTAGTCTCAACGGTGGTTGCAATCGTAGAAGTTGCCGTTGATGTAACAGGAGTGGCACCAGTGACAGTGTCCACTATTTCTTCTTGCTTCTCAATCTCTTTAGATACGATCTTTTTAAGCTCCATCTTTTCCATTTCATCCTGTTCCATTTTCTCTTGGTTTTGTTGCACTCCATTGGAGTATGAATTGTAATTATTGTTTACGTATTCTCCTCTATTGTTAGCTATTGCCCGTAACCTATGGGTGTGGCCTTCATAAGGTTCTCCGTCATTTGTAAAGATTGATGGGCCTAGGTTTACACTGACGGAAGAGGTAGGCTTATCATTATTATCCATCCCGATTGAAAAAGAGTAGCCAGTGGAACCTTGTTTCTTGTGAACTGTGGAATAGTACTGTTGTACTTCATATGGTACTGGATCAGCTAAAAGCAAATCATTAACAGAACATTTTTATAATAATTCCATTTTTTGCTGGTACAGATCAGGTACCGTATGCTCTTGTATTGTATTATTAGTCATCATTCACTTCGCATTAGTTATCAAGCTAATGAATGAAGTAAATTCTTTACCTAAAGGAATGCTGTTGCTAATAGGCTTCCGCCCAAACTCGTTATTATTTCTTGATTCTGTTAGAAATTCCGCTTGGGCCGTGGGTGGGACTATTCTATAATTAAAATACTGCTGAGGTCGAGTTACAGACAAAGGAGTACTGCTCACTGATAACTGTTGTTGATAGACAGTTTGCTGTTGAGGAGTATAATATTGCTGTTGTGGCAAGGCATTGGATTTTTGATGGAAATATTGAAATGGCTGGTCATAAAAGCTTGGGAATTTTGAAGGCTCTAACAAGCTTTCAACTCTTCTTGGCTGATTGGCAAAGACTTTTTCCAGAGCTGGCACAAAAGGCTCAAATACATGCTGAGAATATGTTGCTGGAGAATGTTGTCTTATCCTTGTGGGAGCTATTGTCTTTTGGAAATTTTGAAAATCAGATAGAAATGTAGCTGGAGAGGGTTCATATGAAGATTGCTCTTGTCGTTGGGTACCATAAGTTTGGGCATTCACAAACATAGGTTGATTAGGTCGGTAGAAATAATAAAAGCTTTGCCCACTTTGTCCAGTTGCGAAATACGATAGCAATAACAGGGATCCAGCCAGTAATAACAGTCTCTGTAAAAAATATTTGCAATATTAAATGATATTTGCACATAATTTCATCATTCCTCTATGTACCATGCAAATCAATGATATATTTCAATAGCTAAAAACTTGTAAATCCAGTCATTCTTTCTAGATACGTGGAAGCAATTTGTATGTAAATCAATTGTAGCATTTCATTCTATCGAGATATTAATCTGCCACCTCAATTGTATCAATCATTTTTGGGATTGCTACAAATTGCTTATGATTAATAGAAGGAGACATCCGAAAAACCTACCAAATTATGTATCATTAAAATTCTCCCCTGTAATTTTCTAACACGGTTTAACCTTGAGGATTCAATACATACATAATTATAAATGACATCCCAATAACTGTGCTCAGTTTTCCTGTTGTTTATTATCATTACTTCTATCATCAACAATTTCTGGAGTTTTTCCAATTTACTTGACCATGATATTGTTGTTGCAAATGTTATGCAATTTTAGTATTACATATCAAGTACACGAAGACAATACTACAAGAAAAGAGGAAAAGCGATTCTTGACTTGACCTAGTTATCAGTTCGCAAGAACATCTTCATTTTAATCAATATTCAATGTAGGACCAACAATTAAATGTAGTTGATACATTTAAGTTTCTACAATTGGAACAGCTTAGCGTGGCAATCTTGGCAAGCCACAAACTAAACTACATAAATTATCTACACCTGCACCTTACTTAACTTACGTAGTTTATTTTGTTCATTTAAAAAAATACAATTCTATCCTTCATTGTGTAGATACAAGTGTCTTCTAAATACTATCGTTACATCTACATCTTATTTTTTTCCTATTCAACTAAATGTTCTATATTCTTGAAGTTTTTATCCTTTAAAATTACTATTTGTAGTTTTGCTATTCTAGCGTAAATAAAAAAAATAAGTAAAGTAATAAAAAATAGCAAAAAACAGGCCCTCTTTAGTTTTTTAGATTTTAAGTGTACATTTTCATTATCTTTTAGGTACGTGAATATTTTTGACGCTGACGCTACTGATGATGCTGTCGTATGCTCTACGTACAACCAGAAAACCTGTCTAGTCTCTTACTCGGCGGATCACATTTAAACAACAGCATGCAGCACCAAGGCCGACTAAAACACAAAAGGTCTTCCATAGCTCTGTCCTGAACTACAATGCATAATATTAGTATATCCCTTACAACTTGCAGTGCAAATAATCTAGCTACCAACAGCTTTCTTAAATGAACACAAAGTTATGTGCCATGCCAGGTTGTTATTTCATATTTTACTCCCAATCAATCCAATCTTCACCTAAGGCTATTTTCTGAATATAGCAAAGTAGGATGTTAGTGTGTTAGCCCAATTATTGATATGGATATGTTTTATTTTATTATGTATTACCTGAAGATATGACCTTTGTCAGCAGACCAGACCTTACCTTACGGCATAATGCATGTGTATTAATTCATTTAGTACATATAAATACATACATACCTTAGTTTATGCTGCTACTAATTTACATATATGTAGCACTGCAGTATAAGTATATTCCGTGTGTTAAAAGTTAGGAGTTATTTATATGTTTGCATAGCATAGGTATAGTTACCTATCATTTACCTATATACGTATTATTGTAGGTATATCTGCAATCTGCATCCTTAAACATTTGTTTTATTTGTACATTTAAGCAAATGATAATTATATACATATGAAGCAAAATATCTCTTTCCTGTATAATGAAAATCACTTTCGGTCAATTAGGAGATCAATTTTAATACTTTTACTGTTTAAATTAAATTGAAATCTTAAATGAAAACAATATATATGTATATATAGCTACATATACCTATATATAAGTTGTATTGTTGAGCATTCTATCAATTTTAGTTTATGTTTCTATATTCTATGCAATTCAAATCTTATACTTGTCTCAATGTTTACTAAGGATGCCTACTAGGAATTGTAGTAATACGATTGCTTGTCTTTTCAATAGAGTAATCTATCTGTAGAATAGCGAATAAAGATACAGAAGCTTGAGATATATTATATCGTCATTAAATAACCATAATTGTATAACTAGATCAGTTCTCACAACTCAAGTCACACTTCACACCAATTTTAAATATAGGTACATTGATCAGGTTCTTATTAATGCATCTCATGACTATGCCTGTGTCTATCTGTACAACTGTCAGTAAGCAGTGCAAGTGCAATTGTAACAAAAAATATACGAATCATTATCATATTATTATCACATAATAACAATGTCCAAATCTTAACAGAATGAGATCACATCACATCACACCAATCAATAAGTAAAACAAATACAATATAGGTATGTGCAACTAAATACGTACAATAAATTGTGCAGAAGACTAGTAGTAAAGTAACGTGATAAGTAGAACGGTTGCATATTGCATACAAACCAATTCAAAAACATGTAAATCATCGTTGGCTACAAAACGATATGCATAATATATTTATTTGCTATTGCTGTCTGTAGTTTATTTTTATGTGAGATGTGTTTTGTTGTATGTAATATCTGACTTGTACCTTTCTAATGACATAATAATAGAAATTTTTTATATATTTCTTGTGGACATTTCATCTAGGGTCAGTTAGGGAAAATTTTTATGTAACATAAATATTATGATATTTTGTTAACCAAAAAACTTCATGTGCAATTGCTTACTTTTTATACAACCAACTTAAGCATTCTTTACATGCAGTTACTAACTGTTAGTACCTACAACTAAATAGAATACCTCAGAATATTCATTTCAATTCGAATACATTGGAGAATATTAACGAAATTGTATCAATCATAAACATATTAGTGACATATTTAAGTAATTTTTGAGTATCTTATTTACCAATGCTTAAGTCACAAACCTAAGTACGTACTTAAGTACCTCAAATATAGTATTATATAATTTAAGTGTTTTGCTTTGCATGCAATTAGGGCCAAAAATAAGGTCTTACCGTTTGTAAACCCATTTTAGAGAATAGGTCTTCACTGTGTAAACGAAATGTGGCTAAGACTTCAGGACAACAATTCCACAAGTTTAAAATTTTTGAGCTGCAGTTTTCTTAACTAAATTTTTAACTCGCACATTGTAACACAAAAATATCACGATATTTTGAAGAGTAAATCGGCAGAAACAATTTTATTGTTTGCATGCAGCTTTTGCTATGTACTTTAGAATAAATATAGCTTGGATAACGAACGCTACTCACTGCAACTCACTTCTTCCAGAGTCACTTGCATTGACCACTTTTTTTGAGTCATAGATGAACCTGAACCAGATTCAGCGTGTTTATATAACACCAACACCCTTTGATCTGGAGGAGACACAATAGATTCTATACAATCAATGCAAATCTTTTTATTCTCCCTTCCTCAAGCCCAGCCCCTTATATTATGAACATTCTTTTTAACTACAAATCTCCTATGTTTAGTTTACGCTACAACTCCATGTAATGTTATATAACATTTATCACACAATACTTACTTACGATTAGTTGTACTTACATGAAGATTTTTATTCTGTTACAATTTGACCACGACCACCTGCTTCTTGATCTTTGATACAATTATGTACATATACACGAATTAGCTGCTTACTTAGTACTTTAGTAAAGTAAAGGGAGCCAATAGTATATTTCTTACATAGACTGGAAGCAGAACAAGCTTAACTATAATAGATATTTTGCGCTGCTCTATTCTGACAAGATATCGCACTCGTGTATGTGCTGTAAAGTGGAATTCCAATCCAAAGCTGAATGCCTACACTAAAAGCTTTAAGAAATTAATGGTACTTATAATTCGAAAAGTACAAGTTGTCTGTCTTCTGTTACCTTGTATATAATTGTAATGTGATTTCGAGGTATGCACATTCTATAAACGAAGACCAACACATACGTAACGCTAAAGATTCGAGACTTTTATATATAAATATTTGTAGTATCAAATACCATACTTTTTATATCTATGAACGCACACAGTAGTCCTATACCTGTTGCTTTAGATTCATCAGTAAAATTATTGTCCATAGTAATAAATACCTACCTAAATTATTAATGAATAATTTAGTGCTGTATTGTCAGTTATATGCGTCTGTAGGCTCATTCGTTTTCACTTCATAATTATAGGTTAGCATTATGATGCTAACAAAATATTAATTTATTGGTATATAATGACTATCTGCCTCATCATTTACCTAATAACGATGAGCAATAATAATTATGCCAGTCAGGGCTATTACATAATAATTTAATTGATCTAATCGTTTCTGGTTGGCTCATCTCATGAAAAGGATTTCTGTTTACTGTGATGCGTGATTACTTTACTATACATAATAAGATGACCAAGTTACCCAAAATTTTCATTTAGAGTAGAGATCCATTATTCATTAAGCAATATTATACTGCTTCTTAAATGAAGTAACTACTTTGTAAACTAAATATATGTATGCTATATGATTCAGTTATTCTGTAGTTATAGTAGATACATAAGATACTAGGTAGACTGCGTATGGACTAGCAAATCTTCTTCCAATGCAATAATACATGGAAAAAATGAATCTATTGAACCAAAACCAAATAAGTAGGTACAAAATAAATACAGTTCACTATTTGTGTGACCTAGGTAAATGTTATTTTTTGTTGCAGTGACCTACGCGCATTTGTGAGATATCGGATACTTTACATACACTAAAAGGATAAAAAAAATAATTACTCATCAATCAATATTCATTGCTTGAAACAATAACAACAATGGATATTTAAACGTTACTTCTTAAGTTAAATAGACAAGTAAAGCGCTTAATTACATTCTAATTGTTTTATCTAGTATATATGTACAGAGAATATATGTATATGATATATATATATATATATATGATATATGTATATATATGTATGAGAAATAGGAAAAGTGTAAGCTTCATGTATCATTGTGGTACAGTATGTTGATGAGCTCGACAATGTCTATGGGTATATGGATATGGAAAAACGTCGATACATTCCCTACGGGGTGCAAAGGCGCAATTAATAAATATTTCATCGACCTTTATCTTGAATTAAGGGTGTGTGTCACTCATTCCGTGTTACATTAGCGTAGAGCTTACAATGCAATTAGAATATGTAGTTGCAGTACTGCTTAACTGTAAAACAATTCAATATTGTGAATTCTTGTTATGTTGGAAGGAATAGTAGACATAGAATTTGGGAGATCCGCTATTATAACATGACACATACCTACTACCTACCCGACCACACTTAAATAGTAAATACTACACAAGACTACAATGAAATCCTCGTAAAAAATTTGACTTCATCAATAACGTTAATTGAGGCGTTGGTGTTACGGCTGTCTGTCCACTCCAATCTAAATAGTTTGTGATATTGGCATTGAGATGTTACTGTAAACTATCTAAGGTAGTAGTACACACAGACAACCTAATTGTTATAATTGCCACCCTCAGTCTCAGATATAGTTAGTAAACTTATTGTCCGATTTAAATCATTTCGTTTAAGTGCTTAGGTAGGTGAGCAATGCGAGCATGATTAATCAGATAGGTACGCATATAAAAATACCTTTGGTGGCTGCAACTAGTAAATTAACTATGATTAAAACCATCGAATCTAGATAATCATCCTTCAAACTGCGAACTGGCATGGCACCTCGCACTTCATCATAAATAATTCCGATGAAGTGCGAAATAATTAATACACTTACAATAAGATGCATAAAGCAATATATGTACTTAAAAGCCAGCATATTGATTTGGTTTGGAATTGGGTTGAGTCGATAAAATATCCATAGGAAGAATTATCCTAAATTCGCTTCAAAAGTACCTACAGAGGCGAATTAATCGGGACGAGGAAGATACAATCAAGCTATCATTTTAATTCTGACTTATCTGTACATAAGCTGTAAGTTATTTAAGCATGTACAGGTGTAGTGTAAAGATGAACTGATTTGATGAACGCAAGTGCTTTTTGGTATCTCGATCTTGATCTGATTAACATTGCTATTTGAATTGCATAAAATTGTTTTGCATGTACTAAATATTAGAATTACTTAGGAGTTTGGGAGATAGATCTGAGAAAAGCATAGCATTTAAGACATATCTTCTATGTAGATGGTAGATTATTTTGTGTATGTAGGTAGTTATATAAGGCAAAACAAGCTAAAAGTGTTGCATTAAGTTAGCGTGGGCTGCTACACAGGATTAGACAACATTGGATAAGTAGGTAGATATGCCTAAATGTATTTACGAAAACAAATAATGGTTATTTTAAAAGTGTTTGTCATGTTCACCGCTCTTTGTCTCACTTTTGTTTAATGAGGCTTGAAGACATAAAAGAAACAACTTACAATTAAATATATGTAATGGATACTACTATTATGCGCGATTACAAATTATTTAAGTAAAGTAAAGGTCTCGAGCTTGTTGCGTTTCAATCTGTTTGTAAACACTTCAATTCAGGGTCTCTCAGAGTGACTTCTTAATCTCATTTTATTATTATTTACGTACTACATTGAATATTTACAAAGCAATTGACACCTCATCCTTTCTATGAATGTATCAACGGGGCAGATTTTGTTTCATTGTATTCGGACTTGGCTTGGTCTGACTATAAATCATGTAAGCATTTATAGTTACATGTAATACATAATACATAGTATGCTCATAGGTATTTCAGTGTATGTGGATAAGATAATATTTTTATTGATTGTATTTCAATACTACAAGAAAATTGCATGTACTTACAAACGAATGTATATAAATAATTCAAGAGTTTAACTATTATTTAATAGTTCTTACTTTTCATCTCATACTTTTACCTTTCAGAATACATGTCACATTTAAGTTATGAAGATGAGAAAGCAAATAAAGTGTATAATATAGACTACGTGCTTACTGTTTGCATATCTTCTATTGCGACACACATCTTTACTTATGTTACGTTGGCGTACATTATTTATGGATTTAGGCATATTTACTATTTGTATATTTAAATAGGTTGAATTCTAAGCAATGCTTTACATAAAGATAGATTTATAGATACATAATATACAATCTTTGTCTTCACCCAATGCATAATGCATTGCCATATTGATTTCACTTGAGATTAGATGTAATACCGCTCCCCATTACATCAGCTAAGTATCTTTACAGTTTGATATGTAATAGCATTTAGGAACTTAATTTTGGTTATTAGTTTGTTCTGAGTGACTGTACCCGCGGATTGATTTGGATTAATGATTATTTATTCGATATTAGAGCTTGTTAAGGCGCAGTAGGGAAGCAGAGTTAGCAACAGTACACGATAATAAATAATGTCATTTCTAAATTCTTGGATATAGTCAATAGTATCAAAGTAAGATATGAGAATTTCCAACTACAGCTCTATTGTACATTCAATCTTTAGTTCTGTACAACTGTCATAGGCAAAGAGGTCCTCCAGCTCCAGACCAAGATATTTATTTATTTACCCTTATTCTTAAGATAAACCAAGCTAATTACCTTTGCCCCAATAATTTTGTCTAATGTATCGCAATTCTGTATTGATAAAAGGATATTCTCTTTAGAGATTGTGCAAAACCTTGTCTAGCCGCATATAAACATATTATAACAACAACACTCAACCTGTTAAGTGTATTATACATTAAAACTGATGATACGTAATAAAATGCAGTTAATTGAACAGTATAGGTAATACTACCTATACTTTTCAATATAGATAGATGATAGCAAAATTAACATTGCGTTTTATGACAGATTGCAACTTGTACATATATGTACAAGTTGCAATCTGTCATACAACATTCATCTTGTACATATATGTACAAGATGAATGTTGTATGAGTATTTAAATGCTATAGCTTTGGTTAGTGGTTAAGGTATTATAACTCAAATGGAGTGTATAGTTTCGTTGGTATTCCTCTTTAAGTAGCTAAAAGAACATGTTCCCCTTACGTAATGGTTTCCTGCATCTTTATACCTACGACATATGTACATTGTTTGATCCTGCATACCCTGGCCTGGCTAGGTTTGACAATGACTCTCAAAAGTCACTCAAGCCACAGTCCAATTTTTAAAATGGTTAAACAACTGTTGTACTTCGATAAGCTAAATAAAGTAAAGTAAGGGAGCAGGTAGGTACTATTTTCTTATTATCTAATTTATTGTTTAGCATTCAATTCTTGACCTAAATACTGAAGTCTGTGACTGTGCTGCAGATAGGGCACGATAAACGAGATATGATTCGATTGATTATAGGAATTTTAATCAGGTGACAGATAGGGTATAATATGTATTATATTATCTATACACAATACTACAAGAGAAAGATGTTATGCATTCCTGACAATGTTAAAACGACAGATGACCCCACCCTGTGCTTTAAATGCCGATAATCCCACTAATCAGCTTAACCTGTCCGGAGAAGAATATTTGTATTACAGCAATTGCACAATAATTGGAGACAGTCTCTCGCGTGCCTACTGTATGTAATGTCTGCATAAACATCAACATACTCTTTATTTAGCTTATTTATACATCGTACCTATAGATTCATAAGTAGTGAAAGCTTAAGTGTCATTTGAGTAGCGAAGATCCATTAAATTCACGTCGCAATTAAACTTGTGATGTGTTTATTGTTATTTGACCCTTGACTTGACATGCAACATTTTGACTTTCAGATGAGCTTTTACTTTGTATTTGACTATGCAGTACATTTGTAAACTAATGGAAGCATTTAGCTTTTATTGGGCGTCTAAAAATATTCCTGTCAATACATAAACAGTTTCTAACAAAACTCTACCACCCGTGATAGCATTCTACTCCAATTATTATGCGTGGACATAGACATAGACCTAATTAGATAAACAGATCTTGTTATTATGGTCCAATTTTTTGACTTGCTAAATGCTACCTCAGATTTATACAGATATTAGCCTCTAACCTTGGTAATAATTGTGTTTATATGTTAGCTCTAGTTTACCAATTGTACTCTTACTGAACATACTGTTACATATGTTACTTGCCATTTTCTTGTCCAATTACTTAACTCCTCCACTTAAATGATCCAAATGATATTATTAGAAATACAATAGTTAGATATACTGGTTTGATAAGTAAATACAATAAAATAAATTCCTATTGATTTCTGTTCATTCTAATTTACACTTCCATAATGGTAGTATTGGTATTTGCCCTAAATTCCAATACATTGTGCTCTAATTTACTCCCTAATTTATTATATTTTTATTAGGTATTAATTTGCCACTAAATACCTGTATACTATGTTCTTATGCATTGTAACTCTTCCTTTACCTTGTTGAAAACAGGTAGAAATATTTACCTTAACTTACTTACAATCAGTTATTTATAGTCGTAGCAGTATTATGTATGTAATAAACATGTGGGTGGAGTGATTGCAAAATTGTATTGACGTTGACGATGGAGTAATGTTAGCGTATTGATTGTCCATGACCTAGGTATTTATAGCCAATCTATTAATAGCTATAGCTAACTATGTAATTAACCATTTATAATTGCTACTAATTAGTATTATATGGACAGCATGTTTTTGGTACTTACTTTCTATTGACAATCAATAATAATAATGATAGGTTGTACCGGTTATGACTTTTATTTAACATAATTTATGACCTTTATCCCATAGTGTTTGTATAGCTAACAATGACATCAGTCAAAGTCATTGTTGCAAGAAGAATGGAGAAGACAATAATAATTCTACTGTTTGTCCATACAGTCAGTTCAGCTCGGCTGCCATATACTAGTAAGTAGGATGTTAGCATTGACAATGTCATTGTGATTTGATTTTTTGTGACAACATATAGTCATCTGCACAATTACTATAAAAGAACAGGTTCGATTATGTATACATAGTTATATCGAAGGATGACAAATACAATCTTACGCCAAAATGAATTAGGAAAATATTAAGTAGGATTTCCTTTTGTCTCGAATGTTTTGTACTGAGTGTCTTTCAATGAGATCATCAGGCAACCTATGAAAGAGTGCAATCAATCAAAAATTTGGAAGCTATTGGAAATTGACAACCGATGCAAATTACAAAGAAAATGACACCTACTATAGAGTCAGAGTACAGAAGGAAAGTTATGATTTATTCAATTGATAACGCTTTAACGTAAATTATGCAAAAGGATTTATTGGACAGGTAGTGCAGGTTAATCTGATATCAATATTTTCCCAATGTAATTCACTTCCATAAATATACCGTGCAAATTCGTAGAATTTAGTTGTACTCGTATATATCATTATGATCCCAAATGTCAATTATCCCATAAATGTAGTAATGCAGAATTGCAGAACACACAGTACAGTTTCCTTACGTAGGACAAACTGGGGCATTTCTTTGCACGTAATACAGAAGCAGCTGTATTATTGTATCGATATGTGTCTCTCCATTTATTTATTCTTCAGACAATTTCCTTACAGTTTCAGTAAAGACAAAGTCAACCAAACGAATACTATTTACGATTGTATTTTTTTTACAAATCAAATAGTAATTCGTACACAAAAGTAGAGCCAGAGTAAAACGTTAGCAAAGTTACAACATACTAACTCCCAAAGCTATAGTATTGAATTGAACAAATTATTACCTAGCAAAAAGATTAATGGAATAATTCGACTTAAGATCCATATATCACTGAACTAAAATTCATCATTTTATGTTGAACTTTTCAACTGCATATTTGCAGATAGACATTGATCTTTACCTTCTAACTAAATAGTGGATAGTAAATAACCTTCACCAAGAAATATATTATTATATTGCAAATATTTCTACTTTACTACCAATATTTTTATGAATGAAAATTACGAAATAGGTTGCATATAATAAGTACATGTATATTTTCATGACATGGATAATACCCAACAAAGGTAATAAAACATAGCAAGTCAGAATATAATAGATTGACTCGGTCTGTCATCTAGTGGCATGATTATTAGTGACGTACGAATACAATTGTAGTATGTATTCGGTATACTGTAAGTTGAACAATGTTTCAAATTGACCTAACTCAGTGACCCGTTGACCGATTGACCCCATAATAGCAGGGTGTCGTCCTCTCGTCCCACAAAGGATGTATACTGAGTCGGAACGTTTTATCTTAATCCGTTCAACAGTTATCGTGCTGACGGACGGACGGACGGACGGACAGACGGACAGACAGACGCCCAGGCAACGTGATCGTATAGATTGACCGAGTCAATCAATAAAAGGCTCACTAGGTAAATAATAGCTGCGCAAATAAAAATAGACTGCCTCACTGACTTATGTACCACAACTTGCATTTGCATCTACCGTATGAGTACAGTGCAGTGCCAATGTGAATAATTTTTGTAGCACACATACAAATACAGATAATACACAAAAATGTTATTTTGCATAGATGTTTACTCGTATTTGATGCCTAAATAAATGTTAGGTGTGTATAGGTATTCGCATTCTTTTACACTATACCAGTGTGAAACTTGATTACCTTCGTCTGGCATAGCGTATGGCGTATACTAATAAATGAACGCATCAAATAGCACAAGTTAAAGGCTATAGGTAAGTCAAAGGTGGCTATAGTAGCTAAACGAGTGTTATGTATCTAAGATTCGCCACCGCAAGTAGCTATAATCCCTACGCATTTGATAATGATTTAAGAAGCAATAGAAGTGTCCAAATGCCAACAATTATTTTATTGACGAAATTAATACATGTATTGTATTTCAAATCATAAATCATTAATATCCATAAATAACAATACTACTTTAGATACGGATACCTACTAATAATTTGCAGCATTTTTCAAAGCTAATCTTAAAATTCTATACATACTAACTAGGCTAAAGTAATAGTATAGCTTATACATATCACTATAGAATAACTAAAACAATATCATATCTATACTATTAATTATTTTCGCAAAACAAGCCTTAGTTGTGCAGATAATTGCATCGGCAGGTAGGGCATTTTGCTACTGAATCCGGTCATATTTATATTATTTGCTCGCTGCCCTGGCAAATTCACATTAACATGAAACGGATGCTTTTACATGGAAATATGGTAGCTTAATAGCAAAAAAGGTTCACCAATTATGAGTGATAGCCGTGCATAAATATAAGCATGTTAAATATGTATGGTACTCCGTTGGCAAAATTTGGTATAAGTGCAAACTGGACAAGGATCTGGTAAAAATCTATCCTGTTGTTGGTTGATCGAATTGGGTGTGTCTTGCTTTTCATGTAAGCATAAAACTATAACTATAGCTCACTTACTATGCATTCATGAGAATACCTAAGTAACTAAACGTATTTTCCGAATACAGTGTGTATAGAGTAGAGACATTATGTATTGTGCATGCACGTTGCCTTTAATGCAATTAGGTAATGCAAAAATGTAGTCTAGTTATAGAAAAGGACATATATAGTATAAAAACGCAGACAGTTTTTTACCTGATATAATGCAAGATAGTATGCTAGTTATTAGGAAGGCAACAATTTTATCCGCAGCTCTTGTAGTAATTCCTAAAGGTAACGTGACAGATTAAACGAGATGTAAGTTGTAGTATTGCTAAGAATGGCATTCAGTACAATTATGCGGTATTTAATTGTATAAATGTATATAGTTAATATTCTTCTATAGTGTATGAACGAACTATACAATTTTGATTTTATTCTTTTGGTAACTTGTTGATCTTGCAATGGGAATTGCCACTTCTCTTAACTGCAATTCAGCTCTCTCGTCACTGCAGTTGACCATTCAATTGACTATTAGAGGGATGCAATATGCAATGTGAAGGACGTGGTCGGAATTCATAAACAATACTGCAAGTGCATGTAAATTAAAAGACTGCGGCTGCACATAAGGTGCCCTATATTATAATAAAGTGCATTTGCATATGGGTTACCCATAGATGCCTTCTTTTATTATGCATTCAGCTCAGAAAACTCAATTTGGTTTTAAATGATACTCCTGGATTGTTATGGCTAATAATAGTATTGTGGTTTAATTAAGTTTAACTTTGGTTCACCCTACATACCTATATCAATTTGCATACATTTTGACATGATTGATTAAACGAATGAGGAGGACAAATCCCAAGGACCTGCCTGTTCCGATACTCTAATTTGATATTTTTATTTTAGGAACATGAGTTCTTAATTATTATTTATTTTTACACAACAATAGGTAGATACTTCTTGCTGGTACATAATTGTAAGGTTAGGTTAGGTATAGTAAAAAGTAAAAATACTATAACGATATTATGTCGGCTTCACTACATTTGATAAGGAATAACTAACAAATTGCAAGTTAATATCAACATCAACTACTTTATCGTTTCATTGTTCATTGCTATAAAAATTATAGCAATAAACGACGATTATTGCAATTAATAGCAGTCCCTGTAGTACCTATAATAACAAGCATTCCGAATTTATGTTAATAAACAAATAATGTTTTTCAATTGTTGTGATGAATCACATTTTTGACATCGGTATCGGTGTAGGCGGAATTAGTCTGCTGAAAACGGGAGTTGTTTGCATCATTTACAATGTCTGGTAGTTAAGACAGAGCAGGACATATCAGCATTTACTTATAGGATCTGCTCTGCAAGCAGACCTTCCCAGCTTCACACTTCAGAGATCCCAATTTGCTCCTGCAGAGAAATAAATTATGAAGAATGTAATTCAATATATTACATGAAAACAAGGTGTTTAGCACATATATATTAGCACATATATATTAAGTCTAGTAAATATAAGTACTTATGCACTTACAGAAATACTTATCTGCAATCTGCAAAAATGAAAAGAAACTCATTCTGTGGATATTAAACTGTCCTAGAGGAGATATTAATAGTTTCCTGTCGCTGTCAGTAGTAAGTCCAGATAAAGTCCAGATACTTTTGTGAAAAACGAAAACGCAAATAGAGCGCACTAGTACACTACACATACCTATGCATAGGTCCATAAAAGTGTTTTATTTGCTTGTTTTACTTTGTCACTTGTAAATTGTGTAGTAAATATACGCATAATATACGCAATTATATATGTATATAAGTAGCACAACACAAAATGGCGATAATCACAAGATAAATCGAATCATTAAGAAAATGAATAAATATACATCTAATATCACAAAGAATAGCATTACGCAAAAAAATATCGTTGCCATTTATGCCATAAGGATTGTGTTCACCATTTACGATGAACTGATAGTAAACTTTTTATCAAAATATTACAGTTATTAGTTACATTATGTATAGAATTGGTACTATTTCTATCTATGCTTTAAGATAGATACCCCACTTACACCAATATTTGGCTTAATATTTCTTTGTTATAAGTTCTCATCACAAAGTGCAGTATTTTAAGTATTAGTACTGCGAGCTTGCGAACACAAGGGCTTACGAAAAGTAAGTTTCGTATTTTCCAATTTTGTCCACTATCAGTAACAAAAACACATTGTAGTTGCTAAAAATATCTTCATCAGTTGGTATAAAGCTAAGAATAAAATTGACTTAGGCAGAGCCTCTCGTCACAAGTCACAATACAAACAATTCAATTTGTACTAACGACAAATAAATATGGTTATAACGTTATAATAACTTTAGAAACTCATTTTGAATAGTACCTATAGTACCTAGGTAAGCGCTTGTTCGAATTGTTCAAGTGACCCAGACAGCTTACACCTTTCATTTGACATGTAAATACGATGTATGAATACATACGCCACTCAGGATTCCCTAATACCATGTTATCATTATTTTGCAAAGCGGAAATCAAAGTGCGATGTAAGTTGTAACGATATAAATGTAAGTAAGTAAGTAAAGGTAGGAGATTTTCCCATGCTTTGATAAAGGGATGGAGCAAAGAGTCTTCTCATCGTCTGCTTAATAATATACATAAAATCAGAGTTCAAACATCGTTTCCGTTCTTCTGGCACACTTTTCCTTTATTCTGCCCTGTTCTCCTTGCCTTGTGAACAATTACACTCTTGTACAATAACAAGAATAGTTATTGCAAATTCACTACCTATACGCTACACACTTGCTATATTTCAATAATTATGAATTAAACGTATTAATTTGTAAGCTTGAATATTTACATAGGTAGGCACGTTTTTACGGATGGCTTAGCGCACTGCACTGCTGTGTGCATATGCCGTCATGTAAGTACTTACAGATTTACTATAATGAGACACAATGCAAAGTGCTTGTTCTTGCTGGTCTACACACATAAAGAAAAGTTGCTAATTTTTAGCTATTTGCAGCGGAACACTTTATGTGTATATTGGCATCCAAGAAAGCAGCAAATGATGGTACAGGATGGATGTAGTGCACACTTGGTCAGACTAATGTGCCCACACCTTCTACCCCGTCCAATATCTACATAGCTCTAATAATGTACGGGAATGTTCACCGACACCCATCCCCCCTATATAATGCTTATGCTTGTAATTGTATAATGTCCAATGTCCACCTATGTGATATTTATGCAATATTACAATATCTGTAATGCGCGTATGGTTGCATTAAATCGAGGTGAATCGTTGCCCTGCAGCACATAATTATGTTAGATTTAGTAAGTACTTAGTTGTATTAAATATGATTAGGATTGATTTTAATAATTGATTGCTTTATAAAAATTCTTGTATAAATCAGACACCAATGGGAAACCAGTTCGGATATTGTTAAGTAAGCATGGCTTTATACTTAAACTAATAGATGTACAAGATTATTTTTACATATTTTGGACATAGGTGTTTGGTCTTTTGGTCAATTGGTCCAAACCACAGATATATAAGTAATACCTATATATTATATATAAGACTAGATCCAGCCAGGAACCTTAGATTCCGGTAAAATTGAAGCAGCACTCGCTCCCCTTTTTTCTCATGTTAACTGAAACCCTCATTGCGAGTTTTGTCGAAACTATAATTTTGTACTATACTTTGACAATGGGCGCCTCACCAGAGCCATCAACATTGCTGTCTATAACTAAATGGCTTATACATGTATAGGTTCTTTCAATTGGTACAAAAAATATAACACAGCAAAGGATAGGAAGTGCTTTGCTTTGGTCCAAACCAAATTCGTACATTATTAATTTCTTACCTACATTATTTAGGGGTGTGCTGTGCGTATATGCATGCATTATGTATGTGGGTCCCCATATGGATTAAATTACTACCTAAGATAATTATTTTAAGCGCATTAAGGTAAATCAAGCATCGTTTTTGAAAGCTTGAACCAGCGTACCATGTGTGTGCAAATACATAATGTGCTAATATGAATAGCTTTTGCCGAGCACTCTTGTGGTTTTGATACATCAGCTATTTGATATTTTATTTGAAAACTTTATTGTCAATTCCTTGTTCAGCTAATAATAGCTATCACAAATTAAATTTACATGAAACAAATGTAAATGTAATTACAAACTACATACAAATACAAGAGTGCTATATATTGTTACTCCAAACCCCAACCGAACTAATCATAAGCATATCATTTTGCATTGCATGTAATTACATAATATTACGTTTACATAATATTGTAGAAACTAAACAATGCTGCTCTTTTCTTTGTAAACCAAAAAAATAAGGATAATAAATAATTACTGTTGTGTAATTGTTGTCACTAAATAATAATCTATGAACACAATCCTTCCCGTTGCCCGTATCCGTATTACACCTATACGTCCTTGCTTGATTTAGCAAAGCACCGCGAATATGGATACACACGCTGTTTTACCCGCGCACTTTATTGTTTTTGTGGATGTGTGTGTATAGTTGTTGTTGTTATGCCCTGGCTCCTTCTGCACTCTGTCTGCATCTGTCAATCAGTGTGAAGTCACAGGATTCGATTCGAGATACAGTGAATTTACTGTGCTTATATAATTTTAATATTACAAACAGCTGTCCCTTTTATAAACAGGCATCAAGTATTTTATTTTCAATAGATGGTTTCCCCAATCCCTCACTTTGCTACCTCTCCTGTGTTACAATAGAGAATAAATACACGGGACAGGTAGCAAAGTGAGGGATTGAGGAAATCATCTATTATATTTTGTCCATCCACAATCAACAATAATCAGTGTCAATAATAGAATGATCGAATGATGTTATACTTTCAGTTTTAGTTTTGCATCTGTCACTGTTTGATGTCTGATAACCGATGTGGATCTGATGCCGATATCGAAGTGGTTGATAGTCCTGAGGAGGAGTAGTGAATAGTTCTGTTCCGTGCCTGTTTTTACGGTATAACTACGGGTAAATTATTTAACTACACATTTTATATTTTTAATTTGTACGTAAGTGTTAAGTGTTGCATTCCTTGTAGTTTACCTATTTAATTACCTACTTATTTAATTTTTGTTTCAAGCTTGCCAATAATGTATCAGCTGCACAAATCGGGGTCAACAAATTCATCTGGCACGTCTTCCATGACGAATAGTTTTAATAATGGTTCAGATACTCCAAAATCAAATGGTGCTAATAATTTCATCTTCCCACCTCCAACCGGTTCACTTGAAAAAATGGACAAAGGAACGCTTTTACTGGACACTTTAAACATTCTATTCGCAGTACAAACGTTGGAAATCGAGAAAGAGAGAAAGGAGAAGGGAAAAGGGAAGAATGTTACTAACAAAAAGGACGGAAAAAATGAAGCACCGACAAAAACATACGAGTTTAAGAAAGTAAGACCAACAGTATAACTATACTATAACAGTACCTAATAATACAGAGAAATAACAATTCTCTAATGTGTTGGCCAAGAATTATGTTAAGTAATTTGCATTTCATATATTTAAAAAAACTATTTTAGGATATGTTTCACTTCAGCAATATGGAAGCGTTTCTCCATGTCACTCACTTTCTCTTCGATGTATATGACCCCACTGAGACGGAACAAAGATTTCGAAATGTTTGGCCTATCTATGACAAGAAAATGGAAGCATTGTATCGTCGTGTTGTGCTAGAATGGTTAAAAGAAATTGTGGAGGTAAATAGGCTTAAATATATATGATTTTGATTCTGTTAATTTCATGCTACAAAATACTAAAATATCTTTGATTCGGTCCATAGAAATATCCTCATTTTTTTCGAGGCTTGAAAGTGGAAGCCATTGGTGGCTTGATTGTGAATCCTGGTGGTGAACGCTTTCTAAAGCTAATACATTCCTTTTCCACTTTTATCTTACATAGCGTTTGTGTTCGAAAACAACAACAAGGTAAAAACTCAAAATACCATCAATTTTTAGTTTTTCATCTTAGCATATCTCTCTTTTCTACGAATATCTCTAATATGGGATGTGTAGTGTATAACATTGTTTACTTTTAATAGGTTATGTTAAACGACCCGTTCTCGATTATGTTGAAAACTCTCATGGAACACCGTCTCAAATAAAAAATAAACAGATGTATACTCTCCAAAACTTAAGTAATCAATTAATGCATGAAACCTTAGCGGCAGAGAAGAAGTTGGTACAAGGCACGTTACAGCACAGGAAATTAATGGAGTAAGTTTTAAACTGATATCACAAAAAAAGTATGAAAGCTTTCTTTTGATAACGATTCCGGAGTTCCTATATACGTCTTTGTTTAGGTACCTAAAATACTTAAACTTATTTTCTTTTGTGGTTTGCTTTAGGGATTTGCAGAATCGAAAACTTGCGAACCAGTCACAATTCGACGATAGTAAATTTGAATTACTTAAAAAGATTCAAAAACACCCAGACTTGTTTCCTGAAAATGCTTTTGCTTTGTTGGAAAAGCGTAAAGATTACATAAGTAAAATATCGTCGTTTGATCAATTAATTTTTGGGAATGTAGCACCTGATCCGTTGTGTAGAGGTAATACTTATTAGTTTAGTTAGCAGTGTTGGAAATATGCTTATCGGCTATAGTTGTTTGTGTCCTAAATGTTACTAATCTGTTTTTCCGTTATAGTCCTGTTGGAAACAATCAAAGAAAAATCAGATGAAACAATGGAAAAGCTAAATGATATAGCAACATTTTTTGATCGTCATGACCGACTGTGGCTCTTTTTACGCATGGATAGGACGAATTCAGCAGTTTTAGATGGTTCTAAATTATTTGTAAGTTGTCCATATTTCAAAAATATTTGGTGAGTTTTTTGAGTTATTTTGCTAATTAAAATTTCTTCGAATAGAAACCTAGGGGCAGGGAGGATGGCTATCCTTCCCTCAATAATTTTATCGCATCAGCTACATCTGCAATTGATGCCTTCTGTAAGGAAGAGAACATATGGGACCCCGTAGACCCTAGTGTTACTGCTAAATATGCTTCATTGAGGCAGAGTCACCATTTCCTCGGACTACGTGCCAATGATTTAAGGAAGACAGACGGGGACTTAGAACTTTATAGGAAGAATCTAGATTTTGAGATTAAAGTACTCTCTATGAAACTAAACGAAATAGATTGGAGATACCTTTCTAACAGCGACAATATACAGTCCATGACTAATATGCTCACTTTGACTCCAGCAAAAATGTTTGACGTAAATCGTACTACCGGATACACACCAGCACTAGATATGTTCCTATCTCAAAGGTCAAAAGACGTATCTGGTAAGATCTTTTCATTGTATCTACCAGTATGAAAAATATACTACTTTAAATGCATTAGCTAACAAATAACCATAATATTTTCAAGGCACACCGAGCAGATTCCAAGTGGACTTAAGGTCATCTGCTCCCCCTAATGGAGATACCAAACTGAAATCATCCTTCAGAGAATATGCAATGACTCAAGCAGCTACCAAGCAGAGTAATGGCATTTCAAAACTGTCATTTCTTTCCAGTTCAATAGATGTTGTTTATAATGAAAACAATACAGTGGTGGACGCCCACTCGTCAAGATATACTGTTTCTAATGAAGGCAATTTGAACGGGTCGCTTCTGAGCTCTGTTCCGCCAAAATTTCGAAATGGTCTTCCAGCACAAGAAATTGCAATGGACATCTTCCCACTTGACAAGAGTAAAGACAATAATGAGAAGCAAATCGGCCCAGCTGGTGATTGTCCTTCCGATGTAGCTAACTCTTCGCAATATAAAACTGCAATGCCTGTTGAATTGAACGCTGACGTTCGCATTTCACGGTTATTGGAGTCCCTTAGGAATTCTCCTATTGGGGACGTAAAAATTTCTAATACCAATGATTCACTCGACTCAAAATTTGACAATAATTCATTAGTGGATGACTGGGAAAGTGAAAAAGGATTGATGGATATGTCAATATCTAATATATCGTTTATTAACGACGATAATGATTAGTTAATAAGCATGTTAATTAATTAGGCAATTATAATTATGTATTATGTTAAACATTATAAAAAATGTGTGTATAAGATATGAATATGTGTTTATGTAAAATCGCTTCGGTATATTAATTTAATTAATCTTAGTAAAAATTTTGTACTACCGATACCATTTCCGCAATCATCACTAAACATAAGTTAAATTATGTAGCGTTTATATTTACAAAAACATGAAAAAGTGTATGTAGTTGTAAATAGTTAAGTTCGCCAAACTAATTGTAAGTAGAATATCGTGTTTGTTAGTCAATTAATGAAAAGCTAATAATGAAACATGTATTGTTCAGTACTTAATCTACTTAATACTTTACTAGTGAATACAGTACTATGTATAAATACAAATTAAAATTGCTTTGACGCAACCAAGACAAGATTTGATTTAATACCGAGAATACATACATGGGGCTCCGAAACTGGAGTTAACATGGACTTGTATGGGGACACTTAGATGAAATACATTAGCGAAATGTTCTTTTTAATTAGCTAATGAAGCTAATCAAACTGTTTTCCAACTGCTGTCGTCGCCAATAAACCAAAATCTTTTATGATAATCTCAGGATAACATTTGCACAGGTATTTTCAATTTCCTACTCTCATAAGTGGATCACCCATTTATAGGAATACTAGGAAAGCTTTGAAAGATCTATATTATGAGCTATGGATCGTAGGCATGTATTGGATTATTCAAGATCAGTAAATCTCATTAATCAGTTATATAATACAAACTATGAAGTAGTGTGTTGTACAATACAAAAAACGTGATCATAATATAAATATATTTTATCTAACTATTTTCTGATAAATATTGCACATTGCATAATCACCTAATACATTTCATTTATGCCTAAAGACAGGAAATAAAGTAATCTGTCATTTTTAAAGAGAGTGAAGAAATTGCACTGAATACACTTCAACCCTGCTGTCCCAATAGTACGTACTATGTATTAATATTCTAACTCGTTTAGCGTGTACATCGAAATTAAATATGAAAGTTCTTGCAGAAATATACAAAGGAAACTCAATCTCTATTATATTACAAAGATTTCAAGGGTAATTAACATTTGTTGTAAACTTGTAGTTCCTGCCATGCCAGCCTGCAATCAATGACTTTCTTAACGTTACCACATGCAGGACTAGAAAATTCACATTCCGCTTCTTGTGCTGCATGATAGTATTATAGTATCTATACTTACTTATCTATTATCTATGCTGTAGTACAGCACATAGAATTGAATAGACAGACTTGCATTACATAGCAATATTTTCACTTTATGCAGATATCACACCACATCTGTATTATATAAGTAACAAGTTATATATATCAATATCAAACTGAACATAGTGAACAATAGCAGCAGCATACTAATTTTTATTTTGAAGCTCATGATCAGCTCTAGTATGCCGTACGCTGCTTAAATTAGTTAAATTATTGTGTGCGTGTAATCAATATTAAGTATACATAATAGTACATACAATTACATACATAATATAATTAATGCACGAAGAAAAACATGGTTTAAGGTTAGCCCCTTAACTAATCAAATAATTAATAACTTACCTGTCAGTTTAAATCATTACATGCATTTGTATATGTTTTGTATTAGATATAGCAAAGATATTACATCTATTACATTACATGTATTAGAAAATTGCATGTATCACGTATGCGTATGGGATTTAGCATTTGGTTGTGTCTGCTTGAGTTCACCAAGCTTTCAAATAGCAGCGTAGCTAAAATGGCTAAACAAAACAGAAACATAGTTATGTTGTAGGTACACAAAGCTGACTATTATGTATGTTAGTAAGTAAGTATTGGGTAGGTCGTAGTCTCGTATGTAACTTGAGCTACGTATGATGTAGACGAAAGGAATGTTGAGAATTGAGAATAAGATTATTGCATGTATTATGTATTCGGTATGCCGCGTCCGTGTTGATATCTGTTAGAGAATTTTTTCCGCATAGTGATTATTTTACGTTTAACTGTTTATAAGAAATAATATGTAACAAGTTGATTTACAGATTGCGTCGCTAATTACGGTTTTATAATTAAAAGCTTGTACATAACACCTAGCGCAGACTATGCAATGTACAGATATTATGTATGTAGTATACTTAAATGCCTACATTCATGGGACGTTTAAAAATTATACATAGCTAACTAAGATATCTATGTAGCATACATACTTTTAGTGCAGTGTGCTCAGTATAGGGCTGTATTGTTGTTGCTTTAAATTAGGTACTAATAGTTTGTTTGTTGTTCTGTTATTCTTATTATTGCTAATTGTTTCAATATTCTTTCGAATTCGATTTCATTGCATGCAATTAAGAGTTTTTGTTGTAGGAGCCCGTACTAATATAATGTAAGTTGATGTGGGTCGATACAGACAACTTTTCTACGTGTGCGAGTTGAACGACCCAGTGCATGCAAATCTGTATAAGATCAGAGTTCCTTTTCAGTTAGCTAATCATTTGCAATTGAAATATTGAAGAGACAAGACATTGTTTCTATTCAAGTCAAAAAAGATAATATATTTACATACATATATTTACCTGTTGCATCTAATCTATTGAAATAGAGAAAGCATATCCAATCCAATTGTCACCCTACCTGTTATAAAATGGTGAAGAAAAGGAGTAGTAGTATCAAATCCATTTTCTGCTTTATAGTTTTATCTTTGTTGTACGTGGAAATAAATTGCATCCAAGTGATGGAGATCATGGCAGCCTATAGAATCCAAAGTGTAGGAAATAATAAGTACTTGACTGTGGGGGAGCAAGGGATTTTAGGACTGACTACCGGAAGAGTTTTTACCGCCCCTTATGAAGGGAAGATGGAACAACAATGGAGTATGATCTGGGATCCTTCCATGGATGGGACTTATCATGGATACAGACTCGAGTCCAGAAAAGAATACTTGAACAGAGTCACCTCATTCTACCCGGATGAAAGCACCACTGCTTTACCGAATATTTGGGAAGTTGTTGAAATCAACAAAACTGAAAAACAACTTTTGAACAAGAGAACAAGAAAATGTCTTCAAATCATGAGGGCTACTGGAGAAGTTTCAGAAAGAACTTGCTCTCCGAGAAATAGATTCCAGAAGTGGCGCCTGCAGGAAGTTGATTTACAAAAGCGAATCTAGGAGGATAACCATCAAGAAAGACTGAAAAAATGTACACCTTCTCTTACCATATATTTTGAGTAACTAACTTTACTGAAGAGTCTTCAACTTATTTTGTTATTTTTTTGTTTTGTTATGAGCAGAAAGCTATATGCATAACTTTACTTACCACATATATACTGTTTCAACCCCATTATGACATTTATATTAAGTGTTGAACTGTTAACCAAAAAATGTCTTTTACAGCCCGAAATGAAATTTTGAATAAATAAACCATTTCCTTTAACACGAATATATAAAAGCATATAATTTTTATGCATAACAATTAATTGGCAAAATAATTGACAAATGATCATTTGTTTGGTAAAATCCACATTGACATGATATTTAATTGCATATTAAGTCAAAGTTGGCAAAATGTTTTTGTAGCAATTACCGTGTTTTATAAAAACATTTTTCATCCTCATCATCTTCATCTGAAAAGAGGAACTGCTCCGTTGCGTCGCTTACTTCCATTTGGTTGGTCCAATAGTCGAGAATTAAGTCGGCCCCCTAAAAAATTCATATAAATTTTTCATTTTATGTTTGGTAGTAAATACATTATGCAATCTAGTCCAGTAAACATTTACCTTCTCTCCGATCATTATGCAAGGAGCATTTAGATTTGCATTAGTTATATTAGGAATTATAGATGCATCCACTACGCGCAGCCCACTTGTTTTTAACACTCTGAAAAAATCAAGTTGTTTAAACCAATTTAAAGTGAATTACCTTTTGTTACTTACTTAAGTAAATTATGGTTGGCAAACTATAATGTTAGTAGGTTATCTTGTAAATTTAATGAGGCTGCTTGTGATATATGGCTTTTAATACTTCAATTACCTTAGCTGTGGGTCGACAACGGCATGTCGGTCTTTCAGACCTGATCCCATTCTGCATGTTCCGGAAGGATGGTAAAGAGTTAAAGTAAAATGGGTAACATAACCTAAAAATATTAGATTAGGATTATGCATTACAAGTCCTAATTGAATTTACAGATACTATATAAATATAATAGATAATTATGTTTATTGTTTATTGCGAATAAAATATTTACATCTCCAGTACTCATCGGACTTCAGTTCAAACTCCTCACACCCGGGGAATTTGTTTAGAGCTAGATATGCACCAAGCTTTTTATAAACGGTCGAATTTTCGAAAATTCCGACAGCAAATTTTACACCTTAGTACAAGAAACGAAATGAGAATCCTTTATTTTTTATAAATTCATGTATTTACTATTAGAATAATATGTTTTCTATACCTTCAACCATTGCATTAATATCATCTTCATGGCTTAGGTATTTAGGATCTATATGGGGATACTCGAATGGGTTGGCACTTTTCAGTTTAATTTCTCCTACGCTTTTCGGACGAGCAAGATTCACTGACACAAAGTTGGAATCCTTCCCAGCACTGGGGCCGTAAAAACTTTCCATCGTTCCTGGGCGAAACCCGAATGTCTCGTCAGATTCTAGTCCAAAGCTGTTATGTGTCCCAACACCTATCCCGAATAACAGAATATTTGACCAATTTTTTTCTGCTTGTGGTAGTTGAGAAGTAGAAATAAATGCAGCTCCATTTATCCCTGCTATGGACACCAGTGGACCTTGACAAGAAACGTGTCGTGTTACACTTACACATAGTACTTATGAAATTCACTTCTGGTAAAAAACCTAATGTTGCACAATGGTATGTATTTAGTACGATTATGCAAAACGATTCTTGAAATGCCCTTACTGTTGCATTATTATCATTGTTATAATATTATGTATGTACCTGTGCCACTAAAAATGTAATCAGTAACAGATTTCACAGTTGTGTCGCGATCCAAAATAAAAGAAGTATATTTATCCATTGTGATAGGACCCACTGTAGTAAAAATATGATCTTGAAGATTTTGTCCCACTGGAAGATTTACTCTGCATTTCATCTATTTCAACATCCACATGTAATTTTAATATAGCCACAACTTGAAATGTTAATCAATTATATCGATAATTCATGTGAATACATGCAAATGTATAAAATAAAATAGTTTACCCCTAAAGAGTGGAGATGTTCCTTCGGCCCGATTCCTGACAACATAAGTAATCTTGGAGTATCAATAGCTCCCGCACTCAAAATTATTTCTTTGTTAGCACGTACGAATTTAAATTGGCCATGTTGGTAATAAGTAACACCGTAGGCTCTCTTTTGTCTATCTAAATGAACCTTTATTCAAAAATAGAAAATGTTGCACTTATGTGGTTTCATTTCACTATAAAGATTTGTAAAATTGAGGTTTAACTTACTTTAATTGCTTGTGAATATCTGTAAATGGTAAGACTTTTGCGGTTAAGGATGGGTTTAATATACGCACTGTAGGTTGAAAATCGAGCACCTCGCTTCATGAAAACATCCATTGGGGAGAAACCTACCACAACAATATGCATGAAAGTTTTATATTTTGTACAAATCTAATACATACTTATTCCATAATTGAAAATAATGTAGGTATTTGTCATATTATCAACTTGCCTTTTAATTTGCCATAAACTAAGAAATAGTTACCTACCTTCAGTTTGGTGTGCATTTGGATCTTGTATCTTGTAGCCAAGTTCTTTCCCCGCTGCAAGCCACTGTTCTTCTCCAGGTGAAAATCTAAGTTTCTCTATGTGAACAGGACCTCCGGTTCCATGAAAGTCTTTAATGAAGCAGAAAATAGTTTTAATGTGCATATTGACACTTAAGGACAACGCTGTTTTTCAAATTAATTGACCATCACTATCGCAGTACCTGCATTAGGAAAATGACCTTGGTAATTTTCAAGTTTTTTGAAATAAGGGAGAAGATTTTGATACGACCAATCATTATTATTTGTGATAGCAGCCCAATTGTCATAATCCGCAGGGTTACCACGCATATACATCATTATATTCTGTGAAGTAAAGACAAATTAACTATAATTAGATATTCTCGTACAATAATGATGTTTACTTTACTTTGCGTTTTCTCAAGTTGCGGTTTAATAATATATGTTCTTGTGGATACTCATACAGAATTACTAATAGCAAATGCATACTAATACATATTACATTATTACAATTACATACAACATACAATTACAATCATACCATGCAAAGGATTCATAACCAGAGATATCAATCTGGATCAAAAGCTCACCTGAATACTACTGCCGCCAAGAGCTTTACCCCTGGGCCACTGGGAAATCTACATAGTCATAAAGAAACAAATCCTTGTCAATAATACAAATAAATTAGGCCCATATATTTGTAAGTATGTCATTAAATACAAATTAAACAAGTAGGATAAATAGTAGGTAATAATTGTAGCAGGGTTATGGACTGCTAAGCGTACTTGTAATCATTTTGTAAAGGAGTCACATAACATTTATTGCTTATATTACATGGCAATTTGTACTTTTTGCACTGTACGCAGCATAACTTATGTAGGTTATTAGCAAAATTGAAAATTAAAAACAGGTAAATATCTCTCTTTATAAGAACAGAAAAAATTACGAACGTTGTTTTTCAATGCGAAGCACGCATTCTCCTGCGGCACTGTTTTGTAGCCATAGTCAACGAAAGGCACATTAAGAGTTACGAGAGCAATTGTAGGTATCGGACTAAGAAGATGGGGATCGCCTCCGCCCTCAAGCAGAAGAACATTGAAGAACACTGACAACCTATTAGCCACAACTGCACCTGTAAAATAAATGGAGTAAAATAAATACCATCATGCATTATGCAGAACAATTGTATCGAAAATCGATATTCTTTATTTATGAAAAAATTAGAAAATTCTTTAAATTGTGTTAGGATACCTGCGGAACCTCCTCCGACGACAATAAAATCATAAACTTCGATTTTTTGAGATTTTAGATTTCTATTAAATATATAATCCCTGGAAACACTAGCTATGGACAACATGATAACCACATAGGGAATAACTGTTGGCAATGCAGATAATAGAGTTACTGGAAGTGGAAATGTGTACAATTTTTCTAATAGTCCTCGAACGGTAATTATGAACGTGTTTCTCACTGGAGCCATTTCGGATACTTTTCAAAATAGACATGCTTTTCTTTATTATGATAAGATTAGACAGATATTTAATCTGTTTGCTTTTATAAATCTTGAAAATAGAATGGTAAAGAACTAGAAGAGTTGTACTTGTGTGTTAAAGAGCACAGAAATTACATTATGGTATTGTCCAATTGTTTAATAGTTCATGGCTCAAATTGTAGTGGTGACGAAGCCATGTGAACCTTAACTAACTGTAAGTGTCCATGCACGCTGACAGACTGACTGAACAGAAGATTCATTAAAAGTACTGTACAGCTAAATGAGTAAATTGCTGTCTTTGTTCATTCATTTGGAGGTATATGAATTTTCTCACAGTAGTTCAGTTAAGACTATTTACTAAAGAGAATGAAGGGAATTAAATATTAAATAACGTAATGGTCAAAGTTGAGTTGCATTAGCATTGGCTTTGACTACAATGTTCATAGTGTAATTTTTTCCGCAATTATAATGTTACTATTCGTGTCACGAAAAGTTACGTACGCAGACATTCACATTCATAATAAAGTTATATAATATGTATTTTTCCATGTCATCTATACCTTTATTGCCATTTACCCAGTGCCCCCGATACGATGCAACGGTCATCACTTTTGCCAAGCTGTATGTATCATATCATCCAGATATTTATTTTATATAATATAGGTAGTATACCCATACATATATACATATTACATATAAGCTGACATATAGTTATAATAATCACGTTGTCTACTCACCTACACTAGGGTTTGGGTAGGTAAATAATTAAGTAAAAGATATACAAGAGTTACTAATGTATATATGCATACATGATGTAGCATTCTACTGCTTAGATTGCATTTTACTTAGTACAAAACAACTCAAACAACAATAATCTTCTATGTAATCTTATAAGATGTATACTGTAGTATTGCTTATAAGTGGATATAGTTTTTGTAATGTATGAATATACTAATAAATCTGCAATTACAGATATATTATCGTATATAATGTCAGAAGCCAGAAGGTACAAGTACAATGTGGAACAAGTATTTTATACTAACAAGCAGTCATGCATTTTGCACAATATTATTTAGAGAAAAGTGTAATGTAAGTTGTAAGGGAAATACAGATAACATGTACGCAAAGGCTACTTGGGGTTACAAACATTTAAATTTTTACGAATTAATAAACATGTTCAGTTCGCGAATTGATTGCGAATTGCCACATCAATAGGTAAATGTTTACAGGTAGGCATGAAAAAAAGAACTGTACTAAGTAAGTATATACCAACTCATATGTTGGTAACATTCACATTCACAAAACTTGAAAAGTAAAGTGCATATTATGGTACATAGTAATAAATGTTTTCGAGTGGAGACGATTTGTAAAGGGTAAACTACTGTATGTGCAAATGTGCATAGTATATAGATAAGATTGGGTACTATGCTTTTGTAATACTGTGCTGCACTGAGGTATTGTAAGGAATTACCAACTGAATAACCCATCACATAATAATGCTCGGTATGCTGATTGATGATGCAGAAATGTATTTAAAATGATCATTTATATTATAGTATTTAACTTTCTGACATTATTTTCAGAATATCTGTATTTCGGCAATTATTAATGACGAGATACGGGTTGTGACCTCCAAACAATCATGCCAAAATAATTAACCCGTTTAAATTATATTTGTTGTTAATGTTAGAAAAATAAGGAAAACCTAAATGTGCAAACTTGATGATCATAAAATAAAGAGAAATGTCATTACTCATTAGGCCGTATTCCGTGTCGAGTCGAATTCCATGTTATGACTTGACTACGCTTACGCTTATCTTATGACTATTTAGCTGCAGTACAAACAGAAATCTGGACAATGAAGTAAGGAAAATGGTACAAAAATCACTGAAATTTCTATTGGGAAAAGGATGATTTATTTTAATCCATTTATTTCCTAAGCTCAATTAACTTACTTATATTAAGCAGCTAATTAAAATATAAAATATTATTTAACTCTCATAAATCGCTATCTTTTCTGTTTCACAGGATGTCAACAAGAACATATATATTATATAATTAATATTCATATATTTGTATTAAATGGGCATAATACATTATTGCATGTTACATATTATCTTAAAAATATGGTATCTTATAGCTTTTGTTTGCCGCTGACATATTCAACTGTAAGCATGTCGCATTGTCATACTATCAAAACTATCACTATACTTAATTATAATTGCGCTGTGGTTTACAAATGTCATTTTACTCATTTAGAGGAAGGGTTTCCATTCAATGTATTTATTTGTACATGAAATGTATCACCCCCATGTTAGAGTTAATTAGGTAGCTGAATTTTCTGCAGGGACATCCTCAAAAAAATTATTTTCTTCAATGTACTGACAAGCCTGCATTATGTAGTTACGTTCCGTATTGATCTCGTTTCTCAGCAGCTAAAATAAATAAAAGTTTATTAAAGACGGATGAGTTAAACATCGTTAACTGTTATGGCTCAGTTTTAACCATATGAGCCACTTCGACATTTTCATTCAAGATAAATTCCCGGAAGTGATTCAATTATGATGCAATTACCCTTTCTAGAAAAGCCACCCGTCTTCTGGTAGGCAGAGCAGGTTTTTTGAAATTCGGTTTTGATATTTTTGGATCCTTTTTCTGACCATCTTTCTTAGGACGGCGCTTATTTAAGGAGTCCTTATTATCGTTCACTTTCTGTTCTGTTTTCGGAGAGTTTATCTCAAGAACCGACTCATGGCTCTCACAGTCATTGTCTATCGTAATATTATTATCATCATCACCATTCACAATATCTTCTACTTTTACAGAACCATAGTCGAAGGTTGGGTTCGGAAGGTCGTTTTCTGAGATTGGTTTTGAAAAGACTTTACAGTCTTGACTTGTTGACGCTTCAAATACCTGGCATCTTTCATCAGATTGTGATTTTGTGTCGCTCTTATAGCCATTCGAGTCAATTTCAATCTTGACTACATTGTGTGACTTTTCTGAAATAACAAAAATATCTATGAGTCAATTACTCATCTCAATAAAGGAGTGTAAAAATTAAATGATTAGTATATTGTAAATACCTTCATTTTCTGAATCTGAGCTGTAAGAAACTAACCCAAAAAGGCTAATTGGTTTTGCAGACGTAGTTACACTATCAGGCAAGCTATTTGATACTGAAACAGTAGCATCATTTGTATCAAAACGTCTTAAAGACACAGGTAGATTTAAATTGACATTAGAATAAATTTTTTCGTCTTCGTCATCCGTGATTTGCATACTCTCCTCTTCGTTTTCTGAATCAGACGTTTCTTCCTTGATCTTAAACTTTCCACTTACCCATTTCACTTTGCTTTTACCAACCAATTCTCCCTGATCGTTGACTTCAACATTGCTGTAGTAAGCATCTAAAGTAATAATCGTTGACACATTCTGTGATGAAATGCCATTCGTATTTTCTGTATTCCAAACTCTTTTCTTAAAACGCTTCCTTTTTTGGGTACAATTTTGTACAACGGGATTTCTATCCATCTGAGGTTTTTGATCCAGAGAAAACTTATTGTTTGGTCTTGGCCTGCGTTCATTACGGATGCCCATCATTTCCCCCCGTTGCCTTCTCTCCAAAAGCTCAGCCTTTTTCTTTTCAATATTCTCTTGAGTGGGAAATTTATTCTTTCTTTCTGAAACCCATTTATCTACTTGTTCAGGAGTATCATATCCGTTGACACGAAAGAAGAGATCATTAGAATGTTGCATCTGAATATGCTTTAGTATAATTTTAGGATGCGCAGTGAAGGTACACCCATCCAATCTACAGAAAATAAATTATATGTTGTTTGAATGTTTCACTCAAAAAAATATGAATAGTTAAGTTTGATGTAAAGAATACGAAACTAGTTTTAAACAAAAATCAAGCATACTTGCACGTTATGTGTTCATCTTTATGTTCTTGAAAAGTTTTTTCGTCGGGAAAAGCTCTGTCACAAGGGTCGCAGTATAGCGCTGTCTTCTTCCCTTGGGCTTTCATATTTTGGGCATCTTTTATTTTCTATAAAATTTAAACCCATAATTTTAGCTTTTCCTATATTGTACTTATTGTATTGCATTTTAAGCTAAAAGGAAGTTCAGCTTACTTCATTATAGAAAACTTTTGCGTCATTAATAGCTATGTTTAATCGCCCCCTAAGAGCTTTCAGCATTCTAAAGTCATCTTGATTCTGTGTAGCAAAAGCATTTTGCTGAATTTCGTCTTTCTCCTTTAACATTGCCAAAATTTCGGGTGTCATCCATGGACTGTGTTCAGTTCTGGGTCCTTGGGCATTGTTTTGGGGTCTACCACTGTTGAAATGTTGTGGGCTATTGTTATTATGATGTCCATTATAAGTGTGCCTTGGTCCTCCATTGCCCCTAAAATGTTGTCCATGTCCACCGTGACCACGGTGTCTAAAATCTCCTCGTCCTCGATTATTATTTCCACGAAATCTGGGCTGCCCGCGACCACGTTGATTAAAATTTCCCTGTTGATAATGATTAGGTGGACGTTGGTTGAACATCTGCTGGTCATGGTGCATTTGAAAATGGCCCCCGTTCATTTTATTGCCAAATATTTCTATCGGTTGTTCAGAGTCAGAATCCATAGCTATAATGCTAAATCAAAATCAAAACAATATTATTATATATTTATATATGATGTACTAAAATGTCCAACAACATATTGGTAATGAGATAATACTAAAATTTTAAGCATACTTGAAGGGAAATAATAAATTTTTTATGATATGCTGGCAATTTACAATCTTTTAAAATATTTTCATGAAAAAAGTACCAAATTAAGAAACCATAATAATACTTTTCTGACTGTAGCACTTTTAAGCTATATACCTTACCTTATCTGTTTTCGTTTCTCCGCCTATAGCTGATAATAATTAATTATTGTTTTTTGAGTCGGCCTGCAACAATATATTTATTCGTAAAACAATAAATGAGGAGTCAAAAAGAAATAAAATTATTTAAGAGCAAGTACTTCAAAAGAATTTGCGAAATAGATTTGCAAGAAACCTTCAGCACGTGTGCTGTGGTACAATTGTTTTGGAATTTGAAATTTCGCGGAATACTTCCTAGCCTTTAGCTGAATCCAAAAGATTTTTCCAATGTAACATAGATGGGACATTTCTTTGTTCACTCGCAATATCACAATACAAGTAAATGCAACACAACACGACAACGATATTATTACAAAATCCATTTCATACAACACATTATAGTTTCTCCCAAATGAAAACAATATTTACTTCTTAGTGAATTGGTATTTTGCGTATAGAAAGTGTGACTTTGACTTGAGACATAAGAAAGTTTGCTATAATTTGCAAATGCAAAACAGTGTAAATACATATACAAAGGAACCAATTTATCCTCAGGTTTAAGCTTACTTATAGGATATTGCAAACCTATTTCAATCTTTTGAAAATGCGGTCACAATACCATATACGGGTAATTTCGTTTTCTTAAAAATACGTGACAAAGTGAACACTTCAACGGATGGTCAGTGATTGATTGGATGTTCAACTCTAGATATACTAATATTTAGCAAAATTGCAATATCTTAATTGTAAGATACTTCCATGCACCTATAGATTTCTGCCTTCTGCTCTACATTTGCTTACTCATGTCAGGTTTAAGATAAAAATGATTAGTGAACGAGCTAGATCTCCGTGTGAAACGAACTTCTGAAGGTATTTTACAGCAATCCATTCTAACAGCAGAAATAATGGCCTGGAATTCAATAATAATATGCTGAGAATCTCGTCTTTCTGCTTGAAAAGTAAAATCTCTCTTTATGCAGCACATGTCATTAAAAGCAGGTAAGCCCAATCCAAATGCTATTATACACACTTTAAGTGACTTTAAGTTATCTATGTATGTATGTAATAATGTATGTCTGCCAAATAAATAGAGCATTTATACCGATATGTATACACAGTTTTATACGTAGTATTTCGAATAGGATCTCATATAATAAGGATTAAATACAATACCCTACACCCTACACTAAAAAAACTATCCCGAAGCACTAATTTGCTCTATAATCTATCCGCAATACACTTTTCCTATTCAATTGATCGTCTAGTGGAAGATGCAAAGCAAAACTCACATCTTGGACGTGTATGGTGTATGTTTGTGCAGTCTGCAGTTGAGTTATTTCGTATTTAAATACATGCAAGCAAGAGTTCAAAAGCTGTTAATTGCAAGTAGTATGCGAATCCAGGACAGGTTTTTAAGCTGGAACTTACTTTGAGAGTCGAATCCTTATTTAAAGAAGGGAGTAGGTATGTTATGTAGAGAAATATTAGTTTTAATCATTCGTGCTTGCAACCAACGTTAGGGAAACGGCAAAAGAGCACGGCCATGAATTGCCAACAGGGCAGGGTAGACAACCGAATTTTTATTTACTTCGTCTAATCTGTGATCTCAACTTTGCATCTTGTTTTCTTTTGCGAACGAGCTGAGATTTGGCGAACCTGCCATTGCCATTATGCCATGTTGATGGACTGCATAGTCAATTCATTCACATCAGACAGCAACTGACTCAACCAACAACAACACAAGAAATCATTCAATAAAACTTGATTGCATCCTTTTATCTCGTGTAGTAAGTACATACTTCTCTCTCATCTTTCCTACATATAGTATATACTAGTGGTGTAGATGGTTAGGATTTTAAAGAAACGTAATAAGTAATAGTAATTCAATACAGTGAGTATATATAATAGGTCCCATTAAAGGGCATATTTTACTCAAAGAAAGTCATGTATGTATGTACGTACATTTATACTACTTAAAAGTACTTATTATTGTAACGCATAATACTAATAACAAGAAAACAAGTCATATTATGTACATACTACAAATACTTATACATACAATGTATATTTGTTAGCCCCAGTTTGTGTGCAAAAATTACAGCTACACTACTTACTTACATTACACAGTAACTATCTATAGTAAACTGGCGCCAGTGGGGAACTATAAACATTTAATATTCATAAAAATTATCCATGTCTCCAACTAAAAAAATGGGAATCGAAATCTTGTCGGATTAGCTTCGCAATACTACATACTACGTGCTGACACTACATAGACTACTATACATAATGCCTCTACTCTCTATTTTGACTTTTGCATTGTCCTTTCATTTATCTCTTTCGCTATGTAATATGTACATGCGAAACTAGAATGGCAAATATTTTCTCTGTAGGTATACTATTATCACAGTATTGCAACACCAGGCCATTTATGCACACTTTATGACATGACTATTATGTTATGTTATCTCTCTTTTAAAGGGTACTGCATTGCCCTGTTATGCATTACTTTTAGCTACATTATCCCTACATTAAATGGAAACTAGCCAAGCCAACGATCCAATAGAAAACGTTTGACCTTATTTTGCTGGTACTTTTGTCCGTACATTTCTAGTTATAAAAATATAACTTGAAGTGTTAAAGACGAAAAGAAAGTAGACACTAAGGCAAAGTAAATGAGCTTTAAATATGTAAGCAATTAAAAGCTCATTTGACTTGTCAATTCCCGTTGCACTGTTGATTTGGTTTGGTAAATTATGAAAATTAGTAGCCAGAACAAGAGACAGAAATTTGCAAACATCATTATTAAAAACCAAACCTAAGCTAATTTTAAGCCTTCATTACCCACAGTTTTATGATGCGTTTCAGAAGTACATTTAGTCACACACACACCACAATTCACAAATGCCTTGGCCGTGAACTAAACAGTCAATACTAGTAAGGAAGCGAGAAAAATCAATTATACTTATACTTGTGCTGCATTTAAATACAAATATCATCACGACTTGCAAATTGTAAAACTGTTAGTTTAGGTTTGACTGCGTGTGGGAAGAAAAGAGGAGCAATTGTCAGAATATATTTGACTTCAATATTTGGGTTAATGCTACAAGTAATTCTCACAGTTAGTGTTAGCATTCTAAGCAGCTCTTCTTACATACTGACTATAAGTTATGCTATACTGACACACATCCGTTACATTACAAATTCTTAGGGCGTAGGTCGAGCGAAAACGTATGCATGCTAGTATGAATTTCATATATTTTATTACACGTACTCATTTAGCCGTGGAGTAAATAGCAGAGTAAGTAATATTCAATAACTTAAAGCGATGAAACGTAAGTATTTACCTAATTGCATTTAATAATTGTGTTACTGCACTGTAGCCAAATTATGTTAGCAAAGTGCACTGTGTACTGTGCACGACTTTAGCAGAATAGAGCAGAGCAGACTAGACCAACTGTCTCTTCATTCAATTTACGATTACATTATGAGGAGATCTCAAATAAGATAAATACCATGCCCTATCTCAAGCTAATGGTGTAGTTAGTGTTATAAAATATTGCATTCACATCCACTCTAGCCTACTACCATCACATTATAGTGCTGTCAATTACGTTATCACTATCACCTTATATAGGATCTTGATCTAAAGCAAATGTTTGGCTTTGACTTGAAAGATTATTGCATTGGTGCATTAGATTTAGAATAATTGTGTGTAGATTTTTAGACTTTTTACTTTTAGTATTAATTACACTATGCTGTAGTTAAATTGTCCCAACCGTGTCAAGTTAGGATTTGGACTAGGACATTTATTATATGTAATTATTAGTATATGGATGCCCTATTCTGCACACATATAAGTATTATGTGGAGAGGAATGAGTGAGAAGATTAAGTGCTAGCATCTAACAATAAATGCAAATTTTGCCCAATCTGAAACTTGAGTTTGTTAGGCTGGTCCTGCCTATTGTGGTTAAACTTTGGTTTATGCTCGACGATTAACAGAGTGTCTGTGGATGTATCTATTTATGATGCCTAGAGGCTCTATCTCCTCTGTTTGAAATACTTTTTGCATTGCATTTGCACAACCTGACTTTTATCGCATATACATAGGAGACAAGACGAGACAATCTTGAAGAAATAGGGGTTGAGTTGGTCTATATACTTGAGATGGCTTGAATGAACTAAAGTTTAATAATAATTATAATATTACCTACTACAGATAAGCAAGAGAGTAAAGGTAATGTGTATAGGGATTATAGTACATACAGTGCAGTGCTTTGCTTACTTTTATTTGAGTATAATCTATCCATAGAGTATCATCAGAAAGTAACATTATTACAGATAGATAGGACTTACTCATATTCATGTACTAGGTACTATTGTACATCTTGTACACTGCAATTTCGATATCTAAAATTTCAGTATTCGCAATAATATAATGTAAAGACCTCTCTTATAGGTATAGTTGTGTTACGCTGTATTTCCAGTTACTCTGAGTATCTGTACATACCATATGCATATTACTTAGAGTGAAATAAAGTAAAAAAGGGAACAAAACAGACAGGGCTAGTAGTTTATTGCAGATATTGTTTATATACATAATTGTGGACTTATGTATGCTAGGGTGTACCTGGTAACTCTTATACAAGAACATTCAGCTATACATGTATCGTAGTAAAGGAAAACTAGTTAACGTAAGAAATTGTAACCAACACTCTTAGTTCATATACAGGGCAAGTAAATCTTACGACGACTAACTGTCGGTAAAACTTTCAGCGTGATATTCCATTGTAATATATGTACAGCTGTGTAGTAGATGCATTATGCTATGTCAGATCAGAGTACAAGTACCTACAATGCAATGGTGTAGTTGTAGTGACTACACTACAGTTTGCAGTGTAGTGTGCATTATAAGTTGTCAGCAGTGAGCGTGTTGGCAAAAGCATTATTGTTGACTTCACTTCTCCACTCAGTTTGTTCGTACACATAATACTATATTTTTCTTTGGTTCAAGTCAAGATGTTTAGAAGAAGGTATAGGCTGTAAGTTGTCTTCGCTGTCTCACTTGACTGTGGCCAGTTTGACTTCACATAACGTGGTCGTGGTCCCTAGTGTATTGTAATCTATATTATAACTATTGCTTGGATATTTGGATTGGAACTACAACTACAACCTACTATTGTCTTACTTGTGCTCTTAAGTGTGGTTTTAAGTACGTTTAACTCGTTTTGGTGTCGTCATCTCGGCTATATACTAAAATACAAAGTTGTTTCACTAAGCTTAACTTTAACTAAATTCTAGTTCATACTTCATTTCATTCCCTTCATCTAAATGAGTTTCACCATAATGGATAGATACTAGAAAATACTCAAATACCTACATAATAAGTAAGTCTTATTGTCATGTCACGTCAGCCCAGCGCTGTGTTGTGCCTGTTCACAAAATAAACAAATCATATTGGGCTTATATGCAGAATATTATGATAATAAGTAAGTGAGTAACTTGAGACTCTAGTTATACTACTATGTACTTATCATACGAATCGTTCCTACTCGTAAATATTATTATGAGACATAGGCTTATGACTTATCGTTGGTGTTTATGAGTTTCATTCGTGAAAACTTATTTAGTTATACATGTTAAACTTCTTCCGTTGTGGCACGGTGTGGTGTGTGTGACCTACTACAAGTGTCGTGTGCGTGGGTAACACTTAGGGATAAAATACTAACTAACAATAAGTATAACTAGTGTACCGAACTGCTAAACTAACATTGTTGCGTCTACCAACTTATACATAGCGTAGCAGTTTGTTTATGATTACGATGTATGTGGTATATGTACTATTTACTTAGTATACTATGTATGTGGTGGCTTTAGTGTTAAAGGGTGTGAGCTAACTGATATATTTCCGCCGAAGAAAAATTCTTCATTCTGATCATTAGGAGAGCGACGACATTTAGTGCTCTGTTTTTCTACTAAATGCAATTAGTTATCTTAGCACAAGCTAAAAGTGGGAACTGAAGACAAGACATCTCTCATCTGAGTTTATTGTGTATTGTGTAATATTTTATGTCAACTTGCTATGTAAGCACATACCAACATTATACAAATATAGCGGTATGCAAAATCATATTGCGTACAAGAGTTACATAAATGTGTTTACTATTGTACTTGGGGTTAAGAAAACTTTTAGCAAAGTGAACGCGTTTTGCTATCATGTGAGCAAAGCTCTACCCTAATGGATTAAGAATTGGAAGCTAATAATATAGTATTGTTTTTTGTTATAAAGTTTTCTTCCAAAATCTAAAAAAAATACTTAGGATACCTGTAGGATGTGCTGAGTTAATGAATTAATGTGTCAGTGACGCTTTGTGACTAGAAGACATGCTATAACATTTTGGTTTCAAAAAATGAGATATGCAAATACACAAATTATATTTTGATGTGGAATTCCTTCATCCTTCTAAAGACAGAAAGTAATATAAGTATACTTAGGATAAGAATTGAAAGTTGAAGTTTTGTGCTTGTAAATACTTTTTATGTAAACCTCACATGCGAGGTTGTTAGTTAGTGCACTGCATTTCTGTTTTTAGATGGGTTCTTGCTTCTGGTGACATAATATATGCGTGCACAGTGTCCTGTTTATAGTTGATGACAATCATACAATCAGGAAAAATTAACACAGCGTAATAAAATATTTATTATGTGGAAGGTTGTGAAAGTGATTGTTTACAACTAGCAAGCGACCATGACCATATACATTTGCTACAGTGACTGACAAAGATTAGCTGACTCCTGTCTGTGTGGTGTTACTGTGATTGCGATATATGAATATTATAATTCAATATTCTAATAATCTTACTTCAAACAAAAATGAACCACAACCACAAAGTTAATTAAAGTGACAGAACAAGGAAAGATGAAACGTCAACGTAGAGTTGTGCCGAAAAATCGGCCAGTTACCGTTACTCCGAGTCGAGCTCGCATGGCGGTAAGAATATTGCTTACAGAAATATTTCCTTCCATGTCCATATTATAGACTTTAGTTGCTTATGTTAGCAAAAATGTTGTTAACTCACAACTGTCAGTAATTGAGTTAAAAAGAATGAGAAAATGCAGTTTCAGTATAGTTTATAGGTCTACATACGTAAACGAAATTATAAAACGAAGTAGTAAAACCACAAAACTTTCATTGTGCATGTAATCAAGAAAAACTGCATATATTATTTACAGACAGCAGAAGTTAATGCATCTGTAATAATCAGAAAAAATTGAATCTGCATACATAATCGTTTTTCAAACTGTATGAATTGCATTATTACGCAGTGAATATTTTAGCTTTTAAGTGTTTTGTATCAGGCACATCAAAGAATGGATTGATTTTTATGCAAAAAGCAATAGATTGAATAATGTCTTAAAAGTTTATTCTTTGTTTAGCTCTGTTAGATCAATGTGCATTGTGTATTTATTACCTTTCCATTTTTCATTGGTGGTCAAATAGCCAAGAAGCGAGGAGCCAAGTTGACACAATATTAGAATTGGATATAATAGATTTCAATGCGTATTGTGTTTGAAGCATGGACATGCCAGGGCAATTCCAATGAGTTTTCAACTTTTGTATTCAGTTGATTGCAGTTTTTAATTAAACTTTTATATATTGCTTCAATAGATTATTAAATTGCATAATAAAGTAATGCAGGTTATCGAATCTTAAATCTAAGCAGTACATTATTCTCCAAAAAGAAATCTGATAAATTGTAATGAATTGTTGTGTTGTGCTGCGTTTATTATGCAGGTAAATCAAAAAGTGCAAAACTAAGTAAATAAACAGTTTAGGCACTAGTATTAATGCAATTTGAAGTGTTGCGTCTCTGTTTTTACATTTGTACGAAACACGAATTGGGTTATTTATGTTTATTTATGCTATTAAATTCCTTCATGTATGTTTGTATGTACTATCAGTAGTACATATAAATAGTGTACAAAACACGGACATAATATAAATTATTGCTAATAAAAATATTCACATTGAATGACTGAATAATTGAGTAAATGTGTTAATGTAATACTTAACAATGCAATCTAATCGCTAATATATGAGATAATGGGCCACAAGGTTTATTTTTTTGACATAGGTATGCATTATATTTTGCGAAATCGTCTTTTTTCGATGAAAATAAATCTTTATAATTGCCTGCCTTCTTACTGTTCTGTTAGTTGAGTTTAGTTCAGTTCAGGGTTGCTATTGCCTATTGCTATTGAATAGGCATTTGCAATAAAGATTTCATGTTCAAGAGCTTTTCGAAGAAAAACTACACGCCAATTTAGCGATTTAGCAAAGATCAGCCCTAAAGACATTCTCATGTATGCGAAAGTTGCAAAGGAATGGGAATAAAAAAGCTTTTGCAATGCATATTTATTACTTTAGAGCAATAGCGACTGACTGCTCTATTATTGTAAGGACACTTAAGTGCATAGCAATCAATCCATTAATCACCTCTTATTGCCAACTGCACCAGAATGAATACAAGCACTGATAGCAACTGTAGCAAGATAAAGGCAATGCTTAATGTAGTAGTACACAGATAGTAATTTAACTAATAATAAACGTACGTGGGACAGAAAACAGAAACCGATCATTTGAAAATTAAGAGGCAAACACAGAATAACAATTTCATTTATGTTTACTACTTGAATCCTCAAAATGGCATTACATTACAGGTTGTAAGTAGTAATGTAACCGTAAGCTAAATTATAAAGCGCTAAAGCATAATATACTACAAGATTTCTTTGTGGTTCAATCCAAAGCAATCAATGAAGCTTGTGGGGGTTTCATCCAAAGAATTCTTCAACATCTTTATGCGTAAAGAGAACAGTTTTCTTTTATGCTCCATCAGTATAAAATGCAGTACAATTTACTTACGTAGCAATGATAAGTATGAGCTTGAAGAAAGAGTTAACTCCACAGAATAAACTAAATTGATTTTTTACATTACCTGTAGTACTACAAAATTATTCATGAAATATCAGTCAGTAAGCACATTCCAAGAATGCAAAAGACAAGTTTACGATTAACACAATTGCACAATGGCTATTGCTTTTATCTTTATTTCTTCATACAACACAATATACTTTTTCTCAATAATTAAGCGAATTACTATCAAAGACAATTCTTTACTGTGAGGTGCGTTAAATTGCATTTCTATTCACTTAAATGAGTAAAAGTTTCTTTTCGCTCTGCTCTGTATTATTTGCCTTCGCCTGAATTTTGCGAATACTAAATAGAAAGAGACCAAACCAGAGACCACCATAGTAGAGCAACAAATGCCAGTATTTATGTGTGTATAAATTGTTGTTTGGCTTGATGAATTTGCTTTGTTGCTTTGTTATGTACCAATTAGTGACAAGCAGGATAGGATAGATGTTTTCTATGCATTTGTAGAATAACTTAACATTAACATGCTTATCTGGTTTATTCCAATTTATCAAAAATGTTTAGCTCATAATGTATTATCTATAGTACTATTATAAATGCCTGTTGTGCTTCTGTTATTTACTAGGAACCTGCTGATCTGATCCGTATTCTGTTTGCACATAGATTAACGAGCTGTTAAAATACATTCTAAAATTTTAATTACTCTATTAGCAGATAGTACCTTTGCATAGAAGGTATTTATTTTATTGGAATGTTGCAATCCAATTCAATTGCTCTACGAGAAGTGATATAGAAATGAAAGTACTATAATCCATAGCATTATTTTCCCTCTAAATCAATTGTACATAATCTTATTCGCTACAAGCTAAAGATATGTACATATAAGATATTGTTAATTAGGCAGTTACCTCGATTCCTTGTTAATCTATCAAAGCAACTTAAGCCGACATACCTAAGAAGCAGAAAGGAAGACAAAACAGGCAGATTATTACGCAATCTCAATCCCATTCTATCTGCACTGAAGTGTTCATAAAGATACTGTTACTGTATCTGTAGAGTGCACAATAGGAAGACTTTTAAATTAACGTCTCAATTTATTTCCATACTACAATGAACAGAATTATGTCATACAGGATGAACAATCCGTGCCGTTATTATTTTATTTAAGTTATTTTATTGCTAGCAAAGGTGTAGGTACGTTTTGATTCAGCTTCAAGTCTCAAATGCTTGTACTACTGTAGTTGTGAATAGTGAGTGACTAGACGTGCAATGATTGCTATTAGTGTTAGATTGAAAATGACTATTTGTGTATGGATGGGACAATTGTCATTTTAAGAGAGGAATCAGGAATAACAACTGAAATAGATAAAAAGCGCAGTAAATGACTTTTGAAAGTATGTAATTGCGGATTCAATCTAGTGCAAGTAAATTGTGTATTGCATATGGTTTTGCTTAAGAATTTAGTAAATAACTCCTAGAAAATTGAGAGATAAGTACCAAAGATTAAATAGGTAAGGTAATAACGTTATGTTATGTACATAACCTGTAGTATTGTGTGTGTGTACCTTAGGTAGATATTTGAATTGTTTTATGTAAGAAAATTTCAAGGAGGTACCATTTTAGCAGATGTGAGGATGATGATGTTTATCAATTAAATACTCTAATTTCTTTTACGCTTCTCCTTCATCTGTTAGAATACAATCTAGGAAATGGTCAATTTTTCTCTTTTGTCATAGCCACGAGATGACCTGCCAAATCAGTTCCACTTGCAGTAATAACATTATAAGTGTGCCTAAATAAAAGTTGTATAATTTATTCTTTATAAGGTATAACGACTGTGTAATGAAGTACTAATAGTACAACCAAAAATGAAGAGATTTATCATAACATGCATTCTAAGAGTGCATTTGGAGACTTTTGATTATTATAGTAGGTTATATATTTCTTTGGGTTTAATAGTCTATTCCTATTCTATACGCGCGGTAGCTACAGTCACAGACAGAGAAGTCGAACTGATTACATTTTAAAATGCAATTGAAGTACTTAAATACACTCTAGGCATATAAAAATACCTATAGGCATAGTTAGGTACTTATCTTTAAGGCGTTACTTTACAGTTACTACTACAACTACAGTAGTGTACATAGAGAGCAGAATAAGTGTGAGAATATCACACGAATAAATATAATGACTTAACTGAGCCAAGATGAAGTGAATTGAGTCAAGCAAAGGAATGAAGAACATTCAGATAAATTGGTTTAGCAAATTATTGCAATCACAATTCGCAGTACTATATTGTTGTTGTGTTATTGCTGTGCAGTATAGTGTCACACTTTCACTCTCGTGTTAGGTAATCTCTGTACTGTACTGAATTTACAATGCAAATGCAATGGATTGTTCTTGGTGGATTTTGATTGTATCATAAAGGTAAGGGAGCCAAGTTGAACAAAAAAAAAATTAAACAAGACAACCACAGCAAGCACAAGCCGAACTCTGGTTCTGCATTCTGGCATGGTTCGGCTTCCTTGAGCTCTACTTGGCTTTGGCTACTTTACTCATGTGCTCTTTTATTTCATAATGGAATGCAAGTGGAAATTTTTGGCTTTGACTTCAATCTGAGTTAGTGTCTTGTCATCTCGCGTCTCTTTAGCCTTTAGTACCACATACCTACTTATTTTGTACAGGATATGTCATAAGTTATTGACTATTAAGGAATTATGAACAATTCCATAAGGTAGCTAAACAAGTACATAGAAGTTATTCAATATGCTATCGCCTTTATACCCACATAGCTAATCCAAAAAATACAAGCTTTATAACTACAAAGCAAGAAATCAGAATATCTCTAGACGAAACTATGTGGCTGTTTTTGGACAAAAATAGTACCATAATGACGAATGTAAATATTGACTGTGTGCGAAGTGGAATTATAGTATACGCATTGCAAAAAATACTGATAACTATTTCATAAAAATTTTCTATCACTTAACATAATAAGGTTTTATACAGTGCAGTCCCCAGATTTATTATTTTTACATAGTTGGCTTATACAGTCATTTTTGAAGTCGATGGTTTCATAAAATACACGTTGCCCAATAATTTGTGGCTCACCATGTACAGGACATGTACTGGGTTTGTCGCATTGCTTCATTTTCTGCTTAATACCTTATACCTATTACCTCTTAATCCCACATGACGCATCAATGTGCTTTATATGTGTCTGTAGAGTCGTTTTAAGAGTTTTCCTTCAAAGCCAATTCTTATTGAAATGATAAATAAATGTCAATTTATGACAATCAGCAAAGAAAAAGCTAAAACTCATTGTAAACTTTAAATGATGTTATGGATATGCCTGATCAAAACAACTTACTGTTACTGTTACGTAGACTTGTGTTTGGCATACTTATAAGTTTCACAGGAAAAAGAGATTACCAAAAAGGCTACCACTCGGTGATCTAATGGTTATTTGGAAGCAGGAGGTTGCTGGTAATTGAGGTTTTACAATGGGATACCGATGGTAAAAGTGTTGAGTATTATATTCGTATAGCACAATGAGTGGTAAAAGAATGAGAACTTAATGTCTACTTAATAGGCTATTAATATCAGTACAACACTTGTTATAACACATATTAACAGCAAAAGATTTATAGTCATAGTACTATTGTGCGTATTATTACGTAACCATTTTTGCTGTCTTATTATCACTGTGGAAAGAAATTGCTAAAAATCCATTTACAATGGCTACTACGATTACTCGAACAATAATGTCCTTTTAAAATGATATTATTATCATAAATAACTATATCTGTATTGTCAGCATTATGTCAGCCTACTGGGCAGGTGACAAAAAGTTATGCTACGTCATAAAGCAAAGGTAACAAGAAAAGAAATGAAACACGAGCTAAAGCTCAACAATAAACGACTGTAGCCTAGCCAGGCCACTGTGCAAGTATTGCTTTGTTTGTCAATAAAGCAAATTAAATGCTTTCTGTTGTGGATATTCATTCAAGTAGTAAAACTTTATTTGCGCGATTCAAAGTTTTATCGACGGTTTCTTTACTACTATCTATGTGCAGTACAATGAATGTTTACATAGCACATAAGCTTACGCTTTATAATATTGCAATACAGAGTGAAATGGTACCATCGGCAAAATTCACTAAATAGAAGAGAGTTGGTGGTTTGGTTAGTATAAGAAATGAATTGTGACTGTAATTTGCAATATAAATGAGGTGAGGGATCTAAATTGATGGTAATGTACCACACTTGATGACCAAACCATTTTTTAGAAGTTTGTAAGGATTTCTAAACACTAACCAACCGACGTGTTTTGCATTACCTTTAGCTAAGGCTCTCGGCTTTTGGTGATTTTGTTGACTCCTTGAGATTTTTACTTGTAGCTTTAGGCTACGTAGTTTCTACAATATTCTCTAACATGTGCTTATTCTGTTACTTTTATTCACACTTTTAGGTAGATAAATATCACGATATATGTTACCATATACCACGCATTTGCATTAATGCAAATAATATACCTAAAATTGCGTAGGTACTAATGTAAGTAGACAGAAACTTTTGGCTGTAGTTCCTTCGACATTTTATATTATTTTCACGGAAACTGGCCTGGACATAGTAATTTATCCTTGACATTAACATGTGCATGGAAGCAGGCGGACAACTTACTTATCGCAATGCTTTAAGATTAGTTGCAAAATTTGGATAGTTTGTTACAATGTGCAGTGCTGCGGTACACTTTTTAAAATGTTTACAAGAGTAGGTAACATTTAAATTATGGGATCTTAGTTAGTTTAGCATCAACATATTTGTGAAAATCTGCGCATGTGGACATGTAATACAGCCAAGTCAGACTCAGATACACAAAGTAATATTATAAAAAGTTGATGGGCAACCATTCAGCCCTCTCTACTTAAACTAGGTACCTTATCCATTTCGTTGCCAAAATCATGATCATAATTATCTATCCGGGGTATTCAATTAACATAATGCGTTTCTAATCTATTCAAATGGGGAGTTTATATTCTCTACGCAGTGTCCCTACTAGGTATTTCCATTTTTCACGCGTTCAGCAGAATTTTGCGTACATAAATGTATACGTTCGCATGTTGGCTTTTAAAGAGATTTTTTGTAAATTGTATAGGTGTTTAATCAAGATTATAAGTGAGCTATTGCGTAATTAATGTAGAGTTGCATGATCTATGTAGGTGTATGGTGTTTAACAATATAGAATTAGAATGTTGTAGAAGATTAGTACTTAAATACACGTATTTAGATATTACAACATATCAAAAGACATGGGGAATATATGCATCCTGAATGTATTTTGCTGCAAAAAGAAATAACATTCCACCTGAGTGATTTTCTGATGACACGCTGCAAGATAAATGTATTTGTTAAATTATCATACTAATTAAAGCTCTTTTAATTCTCTTTTAAGTATTAATTAGTGAAACTTGCATAATTGTGAATGTATTTCAGTAGGTAGTATGTCATTCTTATTCGCTCCTTTTGCAATTAACATTTGTTTTATGACGGAAATGCTGCTGTTAATACGAACAGTTAATACGAATCTCACAGACGATAATGAGTTAGAAGATTAAAAGCCGTGAATTTGTGTTTGTGGCAGCGCAAATGCAAGGAGATTGGAATTGGATGGGAGTGAGTGGACGGAAGTGCTTGTAGAAAACAAGTACTTATCTCACTTTTAGTCAGCTAAATGGTTTGTGAATTGTGGACGGTGTTGTCAGTATCTGTTCTCTGTTACTATTATCATAATATGGATTCAATATAGAAAGAGTTGTAACTTGCAACTGCTCTATACTACTTACTGCAGCATTAGTTTGCGCGAATTTCTGTATGACCTGGCTAGTATAATATTAATGTATAATAAGTAATTTCAATCTTTCCATCTAAAGTTTGAGATTGTTGATGTGGGACAGCGTTACATGCAGCTGCAGTTCCTTTCCTGTGCATGAGCATTGTATATAATATGTATGCATGTTACTTTGTGTGGCTAGTTACGCTTTACTCTACTCGAATCAAAAGATATTACAAAATACAAATAAGTGAACTTTCCTTTCTTCTTAAATTATGATTTAATAGCAATGTTGTATTTGTATTACTATTATTTAGCAAATACTGCCCACTTTTCTAGTACTTATTATGGGTTGTTGTGTAGTGATAATGATAACATCTTTCAAGGTAGCAAAGCGTTTAAATGCAACTAGGTGTACTAGAGATATGCGTGATTGTGGGTACGATTGTTTAGTTCTGACAATATTACATCGTTTAAAGATAGTTGTAAAATGCATTAGAATGTTTTCATATTTATTCATAAGTATTTACCAAGTTTCAATATGCGTACTATCAATACAGTATTCATTTGATAAAAATAGGGAAAATATTACGCAAGTGTATATAAAAAGAAAAAGTTACACTTCTTCCAAACCGGAAGTGAACGTTACAGTATATCGATTTCAAATCATAATTCATATTGTAACTAATATTTAGTATAGCGTAAATATTCTCATATGCCTAATGTCTTTATAGTATACAGTGGTACAGAGAGCCTGGTGTCATAAAATAATATATACAACAATATTACATTATAAAAACTATTTAGCTGTGAGATAGCTTAGTTTTAGCGCTTTGTGTGTAAGGTGTAAGTAACATAGCATAGTGTACACTGCTATACGTTATAAAGGTGTTTCATTTATTGTGACATTGCCTTGTGTTCACCTATTAAACGAAAAGATGCTCTATTATTATGTGCCACTTTAACATTAAAATAATAGATTTTTTCCTAAAAACTGACAAAAGGAAAATTGGTTCTAATCTAAAAAGGTAGGTATCATTTTGTATATTTTGTTTAGCTTCACAAGTTTCTTATCATAGGATATTTAGCTGAATGAGCATAAAATTATTGTAAACTTGTACTGCACTAAAGTAGCTAGCTATTATTATAGGAATATTTTGTAAGCCGTATTTAATTCCACAACACCACTAGAACCCCCCAGCAACTCTCGTTTTTAAACTCCGTCATTAAATCCAGTGTAAGATGTGTACATAGCTGCCGCATGTCCCCAATCTTACCACCCACCACACTCTCAGCGCTGACGGCAATGGCTA